>CAIGRT010019159.1:0-13468 GCA_903798405.1 Fraxinus platypoda | reverse complement strand
TGTCACTTTCATGCCATTAAATGCCAGCATATTAATTGTGTCGAATGCTTATCATTGCAATCTCCAATTATCAGGTATGAATACTAATATGAGATTTATCGTGTCGCACGATGAACATTTTGTGTATGTAGATGACGAGTAAAAGTGGCGAGATAACAAAACAAATTCAAATATCCTATACTATTGTTCACTTATATATGCATAAGTACGTTTTTACAATCAATGAGGTTCAATACTTTGTAATTTAGTACTATTATGCAACAATATAGTTTAGGACTTATTTTGCCATGTAAAGCCACGAGGTTGAACACATTCATAGACGAAATCCATGTGAATTATAATGGGTGCACAAAAAGATTAGGGCTTATTATGTATTCGATTTAGGGCTTATTATGTAATCGGTTCTTTCAATTCAATTCTAATTTGCACAATTATAACTGATCTCCATGTCACAATGATGTTCTACATGTTCGTTTCATTATCGATTGCAGAAATTAGTCATGTAGAACTAACATTACGGGCAAAGTAGCGAAGAAGACTAATATGTCATTCACTCCCGACATTTGAAATGTCGAGAACGACAAATTGTCTCTATAAGTCTCGATAGTTCGTTGCAAAGCTGGGAATTAGACAAAAAAATTATCTTGTTGGGTGTAGTCTAGCCATCTACTAGTGTGCTTCGATGGTTTTGCCGGTGTATGTAAATCAACCTTCTGACAGACATGATTTTTAAATGCAATATACTTAAATTCAAATCAAATGGCAGCAAGATAAGGACATATTGTAGTGGTGTAGCAAAACCCGTTGCATTTTACATAATGTGAATGTTATAGCAGTGTAGCAAAATCCGTCAAAGAGCTAAATAAAAATTACATTCATAAAACAATTATGTTAATACCATAAATTTGCACAATTAAATCAGTTCCCTTCCCACATGCGCACATAAATAATAAGGGAAGAAAAGGAAGATGACCGTTGTCATGTAGTACAAACCAAATTCTATATACCTAATAGACCATTACCTCTATAGCTCACGTCCAAGTAAAACCAATCTAATGTCAAAATTAAACATTAGTCTGTCAAATTTTTACCGTTCAATTTGATTCAACATTTCTTGACTTTCTTTCTGCTCCCCCTCGTGAATGGAGTTTTGGTAGATTCTGTAGGCACTCGAACGCGTATCGATCGTCACCTCTTTGTGCTTACAACATCGTCACCTTGAATGGTGGCCGCTACGAGTATGTCAGTGCTCCTACTATGCAAAGGTGGTATTAGTTGTATTAGTTAGAGAAAATTCATGGAACTAGAGTCAACAATCGATCCTCTGAACACTATTTACATGAAACAAGAGTGAAAAACATAATTATATAAAAAAAAAAAATCATTGATAACATACATAAACCCTAAGGTTCACATTTGGCTAGAACTAGAAAAAAAAACAAAGGGAATCGAAAAAATGAGACAGATTGTAACAATCCAGAAAGACGAAGTTGAGAGCAAAGTAGAGCATGAATTGAATAATACAACACCACTCCTAAATGTGAAGAATTAGAAGAAAATAAGGCAAAAATGCGAAAGGAAAGATTAAAAAAAAAAAAAAACTCAAGAGTGTAATGGTGGTCTTCATCGGCGGTGGGCTTTTGAGAATTCGAATGAGAGAGAGGGGCATGAGTTTAGGGTTACATAAGAGTTTGAATGATAGAGATAGACCAATTGAGTTGTATTTTTAGTTTTTGGTTTTTCACAAATATAAAAAAAAAAAAAAAAATCGAAAGTTGAGTTATTTGGATGTAACATTTTTCGCTTTTTGGTACAATTTTGTCATGTAATCAAATCTTATTTAATGAAAGATGTGCAGGGTGTTTAAATTCTCTTAAGGGGCAAAAATGATATTCTTGCAAAACTTTTCAGAAAGGGGACATTTTTGAAAATGTAAAGTCAAAAAGTGACATGGAGTGCAAATTCCTCGTAACAATATATGTAGTTCAAAAATAATTTTTAGTGCAGTTTAAATATTATTTTTGCACAAATGTGACAAAGGATTTACCCCCCAACGAGCTTATATGAATATTACAAAAAGTATTGTCGTTTACATTGTATAAGAGTGACAATTCTCCTTGCTCAATTGAGCAAACGCCTTCATTCCGTGTTTGTTCGGCGTGACTTATAACAAACAAAGGGTTTCTTGTTTATTCCAATCAGTTCATGTGAATGAGAGCATGCTGGATAAAGATGAGAGCCTACAGCATAAATTATATCATTCTGACTTTATTTTCTAAAATTTATTTTTTCTCTCACTCATTTTCAACACTACATTTTATTAATTTATTAGAAATTTAATTTTTAGCAAAACCAAATAGATGTATTTTTTTTTCTTTATTTGTGTGTGCGGTCCAATATGCTAAATATGTCCAAAAAAGCTAATAATACAAGAATTAGAGATAAATCTTCTAGATAAATCTTCGAATGTATGCAAGCTTTTCTTGAAGACTATTCAACTCATGCACATTTCTTGGCTCTGGCATGTTGATTATGACGCCAATTTTTTATTGATCTATTTCAATTCCCTGATATCGAACAATAAAGTCAAGAAATTTCCCAAAAGTAATACAAAATGCACATTTTAGCGGATTCATCTTTAGTTGATGTCATCGAAAGCTTTTGAAAACATTCCGTAAGTCATGCAGATGATCGTCTCGTTTCTTTTTTTAACAACAAGATCATCCACACAGCATTCCACGTTCTTAGACAGCATGTCATCAAAAATCTTTTGCATCGCCCGTTGACAAGTTGCCCTTGCATTTTTTAATCCAAAATGCATAACTTTGTAACAATATACTCCTAACTAAATTATATTTGTAGTCAAATTTCATATATTTGTCTTGAGCTCACAAAAAGCTTTCTTGTGCAAACTTGCATATGAAGCAGAAGACAAATTATACAAGTCCAGAAGACAAATTATACAAGTCCAAAATTATGAAATTTCACTTTTAATTTGGACAACACTGAAGGAGTGTAGGGTGACAACCAACAATATTTTAACTTTTTTTTTTTCCTTAGCCCATGTTTGCTTCAACTACAAAATAGATTTCAATTCAAGTTAAAATCAATTAATTTTCATCATACATTTCATTGGATCTACAACTTTTCAACCATATACTCCATAAACTTTCATTAAAATCTAATAAAAATCTAATTTTTATCCGTATCAAACGGGAGTTTAATCTTATGCACAGAATAGGTGAAGGGTGAGATAGTATTATCAATTTAATCTTATTCCTTGGCCTCAGATCAAAACATAAATAGATTTTTGATCAAACACCAAAAAAAAAAAAATCTCTACCTTTTCCAATAAGCCTTCAGAGTCAGAGTTCTGAGAAGTGTGGACTTGCACAATCAAAAGAGTTTCTTGGCGATTTACAAGTTAAGTGCCCAGAGTCAGCTAAGGTTCAGTAGGAATTGAGATCTGCTGTCAAATACTGACTGTCCACCAATAATTCATTAACATATTATTTTACACATTTTTAAGCATAAGTGACAGTGAGAGAAAAATTGAATATGTTAATTTAAAGTGACGTGTCAATGAATCATTGGGTGAACATCAAGTTAGACAACCAATTTTGAACAACAGATCTTAACTTTATTCAGCAGTATCTGGACTAATTGTAAATTAACTTTTCTAGTAATTTTATCGGCAAATTTGCCCGAAAGTTTTTTATTCTGAGGTGGGATTTTTCCTCCGTGATCATATTTGGTGTTGTTTATTTATTTATTTATTTGATTGACACGTAGAATTAATTAAATTGGATTAATTAACCTTAATCATTTAGCAATCAATAAATAGTGAGTTGTTACTTTTTATTTCCGCATAATCGGATCTAAACATAAATATTAATTCAACAGTATTTAATGCTTTTAAATTAATTAGCCACTAATTGAATTGATTTGTGAATTTTATTGTTATCGAGAGAAACAATAGAATAAATTATTTTTATAACAATCATTGTAAGATTCGATAAGGAATAGAGACATACTACTATGCTTTGTATGATTTCTATTGATGTTCTAGCGTTTTTAATGCATGCTTTCAAATTAGCATTTTCATAAAGATATAGAAGGTCGTGTGAGGGATAAATTTAATTGACATCAAGAGACGCTTTTAATTAACTTAGAAATATTGATTAACAAGAATGCGTGCATATTATCATGATATTGATTTGCATTAAAGATTGATTAATAAAAGGAATTCGAAGTCTTAATAATCATCTTACATAATTTTACAAAAATCTTCCTAAACAACTTAATAGATTAGTTAGTAAATTAATTAGTTGATTAGAATAAATTCATAAAACAAAATTTGCTATTTGATTAAGGTTAAGATTAATTAATCCTTAATTAAGTACATAATTCTTATTAGAATGATACTTTATTCATCAATTTATTATTTGTTCAAAATACCATATATTTGCGGAAAATTAAAGGAGGAAAGCTTCTGCAGTCAATACAGTACTTGAGGACTCATTCATTGGAGCATTTTTCCAGGGAAAATAATTGAGCCCGCCAAATCCCTGAATGGAATCCATGTCTCCCTCCACTGTAACATCGTCCAATACTCCTTTGATGCGAGGAGATGAGGGAGTCAGATGGGCTCCCCAGTCGAATTCGCCATGAGCGGCAAATGTGGAGCCATAATCACCACGAATTGTGACATCAAATATACACTGGTGGTAGAGTTGGAAAGTCTGGATATGGACATAACTGAAAATCTATTCTGATTGTCCCTTCACATACTCTTATTAAATCTTTTATTTCTGAAAAAACAATCAGACTTCTATCTGGTAATTTGAATGAATTTTCAGTTTGCTTTGGGAATATTCAGTATTTCATCTACTTTCCCAAAAATTTTCATTGCAGAACTCAATTATTCTTCGTCATCTTCTTCTCAGCTTTACTTTTCTTTAAAATTATTTGTTTTTGCTTTCTGATTCAATTACTAAACACTGTTGTATGTTATGATGGAGGAGCAAACCAACTGAAATGGGGAACCAAAGGCAGGAGGATGACATGAAGAAAGAACCAGGTCGCTGCCAAGAAGAAGAGCTGGTGCCGCCAATTTCAATTCAAGGGCAAGACGACGTGAAGAAAGAACCAGGTTGCTGCCAAGAAGAAGAGCTGTTGCCGCCAATTTCAATTCAAGGGCAAGACGACGCCGTTTTGGATTTAATTGGAACGATGTCGTTTTGAGATGGAGATTTCAATTGTAATAGGAACACGTTTTACACTTTGCAATTCAAAAAACACGATTTCCTTCTGTTTAACGAGATGAAGGAAGAGGTAGGGAGTGTGAGTTGTTTCAGTGTGATTTCCCTCTCAATTCTCTCTGTGTCTTCTCTCGTTCCTATCTCTTTCCTTATTTCTTCTTCTTATCTTCCTCTTATTTCTTACTGTTAACTGTAATTCCATTCAATTAATAGAGTTTACAGCTTGAGTTATTGATTCCCAGCTGATTGCCTTCAATTATTGGTATTAATTTGGTTTAATTCTGTAATTTTGGTTGAGGTTGAACTCCAACCATAACATTTGGTATCAGAGCAGCAACGTGATCTGGATATGGCTAAAACACGTAGCAAGTCGAACGAGGATCATCTGAAACGGTTGGATAAAGATGTCACGGATCTGGGGGTAGCATTTAAATCCTCATATCAAATGCTGAAAGGGGTAAGCACTAAGCAGGATAGAATGGAGCAAATGATGTGGGAGATAACCAAAAGTATGAATCAATTGTAGCAATGTTAGCCCAGATGAATGGGAGTAAAACTGAACGTAATGGGAAAAGGATTGATGGAAGTGCAGTGCCACTTCAATTCAGTGGGGATAATGGCCAAGGAAGTGAATACCACTCAGGGAATTCTAGTGGAAATAAGGAGTTTAGAATGCCGTCAAAGGTACCCAAAATAGATTTTCCTTATTTTGGAGGAGATGGACCCAGGGAATGGTTGAGGAAGGCGAAGAAATACTTCCAGATCCATCAAATAGAAGATGAGATAAAGGTAGCAATTGCTAAAATGTACCTTAAGGGGAAGGCTGACATATGGTTCCATGGGTTTATATCCAGCTATCCCCACGCAGACTGGGACATGTTTTCGAGAGAAATCTGTAGGAGGTTTGCTGAAAATACAGCAGAGGAGGCGATTGAGGTCTTCAGCAAACTAAGGCAGCAATGATCTATTATGGTACCAAGAGCAGTTCGAGGAATTGAAATCTCGGGTGATGATTTCCTTACCACATTTACCAGAGTCCTACTACATTTCTATTTTTATTAGTGGCTTGAAAGATGAAATCAAGTCGATGGTTAAAAGTATCCAACCCCAAACACTAGCCAAAGCCTTTAAAATAGCCATTTCACAAGAAATCACCATCACAACCCTCAGCAGAAACTCAGCCCTCAGTAGAAACTCTAAAACTTTCAAACCTTACCCAACACATAGATAGACCAACCCTATCACTAAACCAAATGAACCTACTTCTAAATCCACACCATACACTGAACCAAAAATTCCCACCAATCCCTTTAAATTCAAGACCATCACACCTTCTGATTTTCAGACAAAAAGGGAGCTGGGGTTATGCTATAAGTGTGATGAGAAATACACTAGAGATCACGTTTGCAAAAACAGGAAGCTTAATTTCATTCTGGTGGAGAAAAAGAGAGAAGAGGTAATAATGGAACCACCTGGAGTTGGGGAGGAACAGATGGATAAAGAGGGGGTAGATGAACTGATGGAAATCTCACTCTATGCCTTGGTGGGCAGTAACAGAGGTAAAACCATCAGGATACCTGGGCTGATTAAGGGAAAAATGGTGTCTATCCTAATAGACAGTGGAAGCACTTACAGCTTCATTGATAAGCAGTTGGCTGGTAGCATCAGTTGCAGCCTACAGGCAGCCAAACCTACCTCAGTAACTGTAGCAGGGGGTGGTAAGCTAGTTACCAAGGTTTTCTGCAACCCATTAACTTGGAAGATAAAGGATTGGGAGTTCCAATATCAGTTGAGGGTTCTCAAATTAGGAGGCAGTGATATGGTACTAGGGGTGGACTGGCAAAGTCAATTTAGCCCAGTATTGTTCAATTTCATTAAAGGCAGCATTACCCTCAGTCATAAAGGTATCAAGATGGAACTTCAGGATAAAACAATTAAGGAGGAATTTCAGATGTTGAATGATCATGAAGGGAAGGGATGGAGTAGGATGCAAAACTATGGAATCATGGCTCAAATTGCTGCCATTACTGAAAGAGAAAAGGGATCCATCCCAGCAGAACTAGAAGCGATAGTAAAGCAATACCCTATGGTGTTTATGGAGCCAAAAGGCTTACCCCCACCCAGGTTCAATGATCACCACAGACCCCTAAAAGAAGGGGCACAACCATTCAAGATGAGGCCATACAGATGCCCCTACATACAGAAAACAGAAATAGAGAAAATGGTTAAGGAAAATGAAGGAGAATGGCAACATACAACCAAGTAACAATCCCTATTCTTCACCTGTGTTGTTGGTCAAAAAGAAGGACGGTACTTGGCGATTATGTGTGGATTATAGATAGCTTAATAATCTCACAATTAAGATAAGTATCCTATGCCATTGATAGATAAATTGTTGGATGAGTTGAAGGGAGCCAAATGGTTTACAAAAATTGACTTGAGGGTTGGCTATCATCAGATTAGAGTGGCCATTGAAGATATCCACAAAACAGTCTTTAAGACTCATGAAGGTCTATACGAATTCAGAGTGATGCCGTTCAGATTGACAAACGCTCCAACCACTTTCCAATGCTTGACGAATGAAGTGTTGAAGAAACACCTCAGGAAGTTCATCCTAGTATTTTTTTACGATATCTTGGTGTATAGCTCAGACTTAGAATCCCANTCAAGCAGCATCAACTATATGCTAAAGAAAGTAAATGCTCTTTTGGGCAATCTCAAATAGAGTACATAGGCCACATTATTTCTGCAGATGGGGTGTCAGCTAACCCTTCTAAAATCACTGCAATGCAAAGTTGGCCCACACCAGTCAATATCAAACAACTAAGAGGATTCCTTGGCCTGACTGGGTATTACAGGAAGTTTGTGAGGGGTTATCGGATTATTGCCAGACTTCTAACTGATCTACTCAAAAAGGATAACTTCCACTGGGATGAAAATGCGGAGGTGGCATTTCAGAAGTTGAAAAAATCCATGAGCACCACAATAGTTTTGGCCTTACCTGATTTCTCTATACCATTTGTTATAGAGACTGATGCATGTTATGGAGGATTGGGAGCGGTTTTGATGCAAAACAAAAGACATATAGCCTACCTTAGCAAGGGCATTTGTAACAGGAACCTAGGTCTATCTATCTATGAGAAGGAACTACTAGCATTGGTAACAGTTGTTGGGAAATGGAGACATTATTTGGAGGGACACTACTTCATTGTTAAGACTGATCATCAGTCACTTAAGTACCTTTTGGAGCAAAGGATCACTACCCCATTACAACAAAAATGGTTATCTAAGCTGTTGGGACTTGGTTACGAGATTCAGTACAAGAAGGGCCTTGACAATAAGGTGGCCGATGCCGTATCAAGAAGAGAAATAGAATGTCTGGCGATCACTGCTGTGACTCCCCAATGAATAGAAGAGGTAATTGCCAGTTATGCAGGAGATGAAACTGCCTCAAATAAAATTAATACCATGTTGCTAGAGGGTCAGACTGATTCGGATTATCAATACATGAATGGACTGCTCAAATACAAGTCTAGAATTTATATTGGAAATAGTGGAGGGGTGAGGTGTTCAAGCTAGCATCCACAGAGCAAAGCCATATTTCTTTTGGCCAGGAATGGGTAAGGAGATCAAACGAGAGGTGCTGGAGTGTGATACTTGCTAGATGTGCAAGAGTGAACATGTGGCATATCCAGGCATTTTGCAGCCACTACCTGAGCCACAGTATGCGTGGAGTCATATCTTCATGGATTTAATCGAAGGCCTACCTACATCCAATGCTAAAAATGTGATATTGGTAGTAGTGGACAGATTTACGAAGTATGCACACTTCCTGACCCTGGCTCATCCATTTACAGCCTCATCTATTGCCCAACTATTCCTTGACCACATCTACAAGTTGCATGGTATGCCACATAGTATTGTGACTGATAGAGACATGGTATTTACCAGTGAATTTTGGCAAAAATTATTCAAATACTTGGGGGTCAAACTGCAGTTAAGTACAGCATACCACCCCCAAACCGACGGGCAAACGGAGAGACTAAACCAGTGTTTAGAAATATACCTTAGATGCATGGTTTACAAGCAACCCAAGTAATGGGAAAAATGGATTAGCTTGGCAGAGTGGTGGTACAATACCACACTGCACACAGCCATTAAAATGACACCATTTGAAGCATTATATGGTCTTATACCTCCTCAACTAGCTTTGGGTCCATACCAGCAGAGCAACATAGCGACGGTGGAAGAAGTGCTCCAAGAAAGACACAAAATGGATCAGTTACTAAGGGAAAATTTGGCTCAAGCTAGAGCTAGAACGAAACACTATGCAGATAAAAACATGAGTGAACGAGAATTCCAAGTGGGAGATTGGGTTTATTTGAAATTACACTCATATGCTCAACAGACAGTGGCTAGAAGATCTAACCACAAACTCGCTACAAGGTATTATGGGTCATATCAAATAATTCAGAAAATTGGATCAGTCGCTTACAAACTACAACTCCATACTACTGCCCAGATATATCCGATTTTTCATATATCACTACTCAAGAAGAAAATTGGGGAGAAAGATGTACCTATTAGAGCACTTCCACATCAGAACCAGAGTCATGGGGAGCAAACCCAGCCTCTACGGGTATTATCTGCACAAATGGTTAATCAGAAAGGGATAGCTGTAACACAGTGGCTAGTTCAGTGGAATGGCTCCAATTCGGATAAAGCCACCTGGGAGAACGCAGGGTACATACATGCATCTTTCCCATCCTTTCAACCTTGGGGACAAGTTGAAGCTAAGGGGGAGGGATGTTATGATGGAGGAGCAAACCAACTGAAATGGAGAACCAAAGGCAGGAAGAATGCCAGGAAGAAAGAACCAGGTTGCTGCCAAGAAGAAGAGCTGTTGCCGCCAATTTCAATTCAAGGGCAAGACGACGCCGTTTTGGATTTAATTGGAACCGTGTCATTTTGAGCTGGAGATTTCAATTGTAATAGGAACGCGTTTTACACTTTGCAATTCGAAAAACACGATTTCTTTCTGTTATAACGAGATGAAGGAAGAGGTGGGGAGTGAGTTGTTTCAGTGTGATTTCCCTCTCAATTCTCTCTCTGTCTGCTCTCGTTCTTATCTATTTCTTCTTATCTTCCTCTTATTTCTTACTGTTAACTGTAATTTCATTCAATTAATAGAGTTTACAGCTTGGGTTATTGATTCCCGGCTGATTGCCTTCAATTATTGGTATTAATTTGGTTTAATTCTGTAATTTTGGTTGAGGTTGAGCTCCAACCATAACAGTTGTTGTAGTAGATCGTAATCTTTAGTAGATCTCCAGGGAAATTTTGTAACTAAATTCGCGAAAAATGGTGCTAGTTACGGCCGTACGAGACTACATCAATCGCATGTTACAAGATATTTCTGGAATGAAAGTTCTGATCTTCGTGCACATACGGTTCGTACAATTAAAAATATCTTTCTTCTTCATCTTTTATCATATATTTCGCTGCAATTCGTGTTTATTCTAGAAAATTATTCACTCCATTCAGTTTTACATTTAAAAAAAATATATATTATTTTTCTTTATCAATGATTGAGAAGTTTCACGATTCCTCTTCTAATGTTAGGAAATTGTGAATTGAGAAAAAAAGAAAAAGAAAAAAAGAGTTCAGTTGATTAATTACAAAATGGGAATTTAATTCTGTGTTGTAATTGTTAGTGGGTAAAGAAAATATTGGAAATATTTGTACTGAACAATGTGCTTACTGGTCTTACTACAATATGAAATCTTTTAATTTTTATTTATTTTTAACTGGGCGATTGCTGGTATAACTAGCATGCTTTAATCAAAAACTTATTTGGGATTTTAATACTTTGGGTTATTTCCAAATTATCAATGCAGCTTTTGGAAAGTAATTCTATTCACCAAACATATCTGTTTGGTGACGTGGGGAATTTAAATTACTAATGCAGCTTAGAAAGACTGTTTATATCAAAATAAAATTAGTTATTATCTTATTTTAATCTTTTTGGTTCTCAATGAGTTGCAGGTTAGTATTGTGAGTGTAGTCTATTCGCAATCGGAGCTACTTCAAAAAGAAGTGTTTTTAGAGGAATTAGTAGATTCCATTTCCATGTCAAAAGAACCCATGTCACATCTTAAAGCCATTTATTTTCTGAGAATATTCAGCTCATGAGACGTCAACTGGCTACCCCTCAGTTCGGAGAGTATCACCTTTGTGAATCGTGAGTTCAATTGTTGTACTTTTATGTAATTGTGATAATGAATTACTATCCGAAAATTTCTTAGGTGACTGACGTTAGAGTAAAAGCTGATATTTTATTTTATTTTTTTGGTCTCAAATTTGCAATATGATATCCTAGTTATGATTTGCAACTTAATCGACTGGTATATTACTTTGTTAAAATGCAACATGAAAGTGAAGTCCGTTTTGTTTGGACATTTTGATTACAGTTTTCTCAAATATGTTGAAAGACACCCATCTTCACAATTTAGCAGATTCAGATTCAGATGAAGTTGTTCAGCAAGTGCAGGTAATATTAAATTGCCTTGATTTCTAACACCCAACAGTTTGCATCGCTCATGAAGAGATTGTATGGGAATAAATTAGCAAATAGATTGGGAGGGTGAAAAATATGTATTTATTTATGATTGAAGATGAAAGCACTGGTAGTAGGTGAAGCAATTTCTTTTCAGTTATGAAGTTGATGTTGGCAGTGATTATTGACATAATTATGCAGGAATTCTATGCGGACTTTGTCTCTGTTGATCCTTATCAGTTCTCTTTAAACATGGGGCATCAAACCGTGTGTATATGGTCCCAGCAGTGGTAGATCCATCAGGTTTGCAACACTTCTGTGAGAGAGTGGTTGATGGAATTGCTGCCATCTTCCTGGCTTTGAAATGAAGGCCTGTTATTCGTATTCTCCAGCATCCGATATTGCAAAAAGGATCGCACAGGAAGCAGAGGTGAGAATGCCAACTGTCACAGTGTCATTTTCAGAAAACTGTATTTTCTGACCTATTTTTCATCTGCGTTTTTTTTTTTTTTTATCATGTGTTACTTTCCTTGTCTACTGTATGCTTAATTTCGTTAGTGTGGAAGTACTATATAAGTGATATAGTTGTTTCTCCATGGTGCTACAGAAGCTAATGTACCAGCAGGAAAGTGGTCTTTTTGATTTTAGACGAACAGAAGTTTCCCCCTTATTGTTAATTGTTGATAGGCTTGATGATCCTGCTACTCCACTGCTTAATCAGTGGACTTATCAGGTTATTCAATTCTTCTCCGTACTTGCCCTCTTGCTTTTCCTACATAGGAGCACTGCCTTTTTCATATGTAACAATAACTGGAAAAAATGTGGACTATGCAACTCACTTGCTCCATAATTTCATAAGCGATGCTTCATGAATTGATAGGAATTCAAGAAAATAAAGTAAACTTCAGAAACATTGGACAGTTTTCAAAGGATCAACAGGTTGCATTCTTCTTCTTGGAATACTTGCTTTCTCATTTAATGTTTTCCATGCATGGTGAAACTTCACTTTTTTACTCATGCTTTCAGGAGGTCGTACTTTCTTCCGAGCAAGATGCCTTTTTCAAAGTCAATATGTGTGAAAACTTTGGAGATATTGGAATGAATATTAAAAAAATGGTGGATGATTTCCAACAAGTGGCAAAAAGTAATCAGAATATTCAGACAATAGGTTTGTTATTAGCTGCTAATGAACTTAAGCTTGGAAAGTTGTTTTATTTTCCACTATCGGGTCTATAGCTTTCTTAATTTTGCTGCTTGTGATGACTCCTAAAATTTGCTGTTTTGAAATGTTTGCAGAGGATATGGAAAAGTTTGTTGATAACTACCCAGAATACAGAAAAATGCATGGCAACGTTTCCAAGCATGTGACCTTGGTCACTGAAATGAGCAAGATTGTTGAAGAACGGAAACTTATGCTAGTTTCACAAACTGAACAAGAATTAACTTGCAATGGCAGGCAAGGAGCAGCATTTGAGGTACTCAGACACTCGTTCTGTCGTTCTAATATAACATTTTGATCTCCTTGCCATATTTTAGTTAGGTGAAATTATTAGGTTTATATATATGGAGCTTGTCTGGGATTGCTTAAAAATTGGATTAAAAGTCATTTTTTGACCATTACGTGGCCCAACGGTAACTATTTCAAAGAAAG
>CAIGRT010019142.1:0-10878 GCA_903798405.1 Fraxinus platypoda | reverse complement strand
AAAAAAAAAAAAAAAAAATCGATCAGTATGGAAAACCACGTTAAAATAAATAAAATAAATAAAAAAGTATAAATAAATCAACAGCAAACTTCAAACAACAACAATCAAAATCACAACTAAAGTCTAGGTTGAGCAGAACTTCTAAAACATTGCTTTCAAGTCTTGAAAACTGAAACTTCTTGGAAACTAGAAAATCACAAAAGTTCCTAATTTTTTTTAAAAACAATGGAGAACTTAATTAAAGCTTTATGGACTTTTGACCAAAACATTTGAAACTTCATTAGGAGTTGTGCTTCGTTGTGGGTTCTCTTGCGGACTTCAACACAAAATTAACTTAATTGCAGGCTTTTGTCATAGAACTCGAGAGAGTCATGCCTCAAAAAGTTAGCCATTGAGGTTGGAGAACCCATATAAACCACGTAAAGGAAGCCCATACTTCCGATGTGGGATTCAAACTCCCATAAGTTCCACTAGAACCATGACAAACCACCACGCTTCCGGCCCCCGCGCCCACACGGGGCAAGTGCCCATACACCAACCAATCAGGATCTCGAGACGTGATGCTTCCTTTGATACCAATGTCATAGAACTTGGGAGAGCCATTTCTCAAAAGCTAACCATTGAGATTGGAGAGCCAAACCTATATAAACTACACAAAGGAAGCCCATACTTCCGATGTGGGATGTTCCACGGAAACCATGACAGCTTTAACCTTGTACTACAAAAGATTAACAAGTTACTAAAATTTCAATCAATATTAAACATCTTATTAACAATCAACCATCGAATTTATAAAAATAATCAAAATTTTGTGTTCATTTTTTTGGGTGGGGGGTGAATAGCACTCAAGAATTAGGGAGAGTAAAAAAAGGAAAAAAAAAAATATTACTTGACAAGGGTGTAAACTGTCCAGGCAACATGTGCAGGGAAAAGGCCTAAAATCACACCCAGATTCCCCAATATCAGAATTAAACAAGCAATCGGACCCACCAGCAAACCTGCAAACTCATAAACAAGAAACCATAAACTGATGAACAATTAAGAAAATTACACAAGAATTCTTCAAACTTAACACAAATTTACACACTTTTAAAGGCACCCAGTAAAAGAGCAGAAAAGAATGCAAAAACTACATAAAGAGTCTTGAGCAAATATTTCCAACTATCTCGCATGATTTCTTTGAAGAATTTCTTCTGGAAAAAAAAAAATAGAATGGCAGAAAGAATTTCAGAAATTTTTCAAAGCTCCCAAGAAGTTTATAAGAATGAGAGGGGGAGAGAGAGATTCAAAATCAAATGATTCGAGAAGAACAAATAAAACCCAAAAGTCCAAAACCCAACAAGAATCAAACAGCACGTCACCGCAAGAAATTATATTTAAAGGGTTTTGCGTGTATGTGAGAACCTCAACAATTTCACCTGTACTTGCAGTTAGAGATGGACAAACTTTCAAATCCAACCGATAAAATCAAATCGGATGAGCGGTTGTTCTTAAATTAAATATTTGAACGTATATCTAACAATCTTGCTACATGTATCTAACATATATCTAACAATCTTGCTGAGCCTTTGTTTGACACACATTAAAATTTTCATTCTCATTTTTCTACTCATTTTTAAGTACACATTCTTCAATAAAATAATATTTTCCATCACATCAATAACTTTTTCTTCTTTTTCAACCACACATTCTCCATCAATCTATTATTCCAAAATACATTCTTCCAAAATAATATCCACCAAACACATTGTAAATTGACAATGAATTTGGTTCTTCGGTTTTAGATCTAAAATCGAATAAAAATCCGAATCTTCCTAATTTTTTTATCTTAAATAAATTAAATTATTTTATTTTTTCTAAATAAATTTGCTAACTAATTAATTTAGCTTAAATTCAAAATATGATTTTTCTCAACTTAATCAAATCAATCTAATTTTTACCAAAATCTCTTATTTTACCGTAATGTCGTTCTAGAGAAATATAATTGGAAGCTTGGTTGTGTCTCTCTTCATTATTATAAGCTCGCTATTCTCCTCATCTGTGATTTTAACAACTAAATCTATGAATAACTCAACAAAAAGAGGTGCAAAAGATATCACAGGATTGGACTACGTTATTCTGTAAGAGTTAAAATTAACACATGTTATTAGCACGCATTCTCCATCAATTTATTATTCCAAAATACATTTTACACTATGTGGCTCAAACATGCCCATAGAGCATATTTTAATATATTTTTTTTAAAGAATTTTTTTTATAAGAAGTATTTTTGTGTGAATAAATTGATGTAGATTAGTGCAAGATTAATTGACTAATCGTACTTGTATAAAAGCAGTTACGTAATAATTTTTAGACGGATAACGTGTTAAAAAGAGAGTGGAATTTTTTTTTTATTTGGTTGAAGAAATTTTGACTTAATTATATCTAAGGACTATGCTACATATATATAAGAGTTGACATATTGGTTTCCATCTGTGTAAGTTCAAATTTTGGTACATTGATTTTGACAACACTTTTTTCAATCTACTGTCGATTTTTGACAAATAGAGAGTATCAATCAAGGTGTACACTTTTTGTGTACAAATAATTTAATTTCATATCTAACATCATTATGTGTATGTAAACCATTATATAAACATATTATGTACATGTAACACAATTGAAATTAATTTATTGTGAGAATTTAGAGCTAAAAAATGAATTTGGAGAAAATAAAAATTGAAAATCTGTATCAAACGAGAGATGTACATTGCTTACGAAAAGTTAACAATCACATAATAATTTAGAAGTAATGATATTTAGCTCCAGTAGTACTAAGCGGTAGTCGTGTAAATCTCATTAATTGCTTTATTACCTTTAAAGTAGGAAAACAAATCATATTTAAGATATTAGAGTCTAATATATGTTATGCTAAATAGCATCATTCCTCTGTACACGTGGCAAAATTGTTATAAATTTTTCTAAATTGTCTCCTCTGTACACGTGGCAAAAATCAATTGTTATTGTAGACAGGATTGAAAACACTGGATTAAGATTAACTAGAAGTCTTTGATTTTGACCTTGGGATTAATATCCACTTTAGTATTCGGAGGATTGCGGTTCAAGAAAGCTGCTGCCATGTGATTTCAGATTTGTCAAATCAGGACTACGCCACGCGCACAACAAAAGCATAGGATAGAATGTTCTATTGTTGTTGGAACAATCATGCATTCATCCTATTTGTATAATTTTTTTTACGATTAATTATACGATTGATATCTTACATTTGACAATATCATATTTATCTATTTTAAAAATTATTTTTAAATCAATGATTCAAATTTTGACAATATCAATGTGTCAATCACAATTGTCAACAACAATTGTACAAATAAATTAATTCTTTTTTGAATAACGTCGTTAGCACTCGACTCCTACTAAAAAGTCATTCATATGTGTGAAATATTAAATCCAATTAAATATAGAAAACCATTTATTTATTTAATTAATTTTATAATTTAATGCACATAAATTGATATTGTAGTATCATTACTCATCTGTCATCTATAATCTATTGAGAATCATTTTTTGGACGATTCTATCCTTATTATAATTTAATTATTTCAACCTTATTTTTCGTTTTTCATTATGTATTTAATTATTTTAATAATACCGTACTTTCATTTTTCAACATGTATTTAATTTATTAATTATTTGAACAATATAATCATTAACTATTTATTTATAATGAATCTAAATTTGATAAATTCATTACCTTACTTTTCGTTTTTCAATATGTATTTGATTTATTTAATTCGTGAATTATTTTGTCAATTATTTAGTTATGATCAATGTACATTTGTCAGAATTGTTCCACTTGATTGGATAGTAAATTAAATTCATTAAATATTTTTTGGAACAAAAGATGAATATTTTTTGAGTTTTCTTTCAATTAATTTATTCAATGAATGTTAAAATACAGAGAAGGTAAATGGGGAAACATAATGTATATCTATAATAAATAATTTCAATTGATATACAATGTTTATTAAGCGAATATGAAAAAAATGATGGTATTCGTTGGATATTCAGTTCAGATCAAAATGGTAGATGGATGGACTATTCTAATTGGTTTTCTCAACTATTTAAATTGTTCTCGCAAATTGATTTTTATTTTATTTAAATCAAAGGATCATTCTACATAAATAATTTGTATTAATTATTTTTTTATATTATCACCTTACAATATTATTTTTATAGCACCTACAAATTATTTCATAATAACATGCAACGCATGTTACTAGTTTTATTTAAAAATGGTACAAAGATAGACACCTGCACATACACTATAAATTAACAAGTTGAAGATTTGCTATTCCTAAATGGTTGTCCTCATTCAAATTTTAACTAAATATGTTGACCTCATGATTCGTCGATCATGTAGCCAACAAGATTATGGTCACCTCCTCGTTCAGCTAAGCTTCGCATGCACATTGAACACGTAATTAGGATGCAAAAGTCACTAGACGAGAAAAAGGTCCGCGATATTTTGCACTTCGACTGTCGGTCAACTACCGAAACAAAATATATGGAGTGTAAGAGAAAAATAGGAGATGAAAATTTGGCCCGAGGAAGTAAAAACTTAGCTTGGATTTGAATGAGCTTGCATATATATAGATAAGGAAAATGGGCCACGGGGCTAATTTAACGAGCACGAGCCAAGATGAGTTTTCTTGATTCAATCAATTCAATCCAATCAATATAATTATTTGTTGTCGAGTCATCCAACGCGAGGTCCCTTCGTTACGTGCAGGCCACATAATTAATATGGATAACAATATTATCTTGAAATAGTGAATAATAACATGTCATTTTAAATACAATATCGCTCGTAACGTACAATCTTGCTACATCTACATCACGTTTGACATCGTTGTAAATGACAACGTTTTATATATTAATTTTAATAACATTTTAAATAATCAATAGCACAAATTTTGCTAGAATGTCAACCTTGCACACAAAGTTAATTCTGTAACGTATGGTATAATGTTTTGCTTTTTGCTATTTGAAGAAGAACCGTTCTTTTAGTAATCTAAAATTTAATTACTGTTTGAGTACTTATCCAAAAGTTCAAGTATTCAAAGAAGAGCAGCCTCAAGTCAAAAACACATCAATTTTAACTGTTTATCATCATTAAGAGCATGTTTGGGAAAGCTTAAAATCCAATTAAAATTGAAAATATAGCCGTTATTGGGTCTCACTCGTTTAATAAAAGTCAACAAGAACGGCTAGTTTTTCAATTTTAATCCGATTTTAATCTCTACCCAACACGCCCTAATTATTATAAAACACGATTTATTTTAAATGATTTCACATTATTCACAATTCTAATTTTAACTTCAGAGATCGAGCTCTAAGAACAAAGTGTTATCATATCAATAATTTGGATTCTATTCTTATAGGGGATTTAGGATGAAATTTAAAAATAAAAAAAATACAGCCCCAATAATTTCACATTCAGATATCATCTAACATCTTTATTTTTAAATAAATTTATTTTATCAAAAACTGCTAAAAATTTGATTTTAATATCCACCAAACAAGGATTTTGTAATTATATTTTATTATTAATTTTTTGAATCAAATTTATTATAGAAAACATTTTTGACATTCAATTTATTAATATACAATGTTCAAACAGGCAATTTTTAATCTATGAAATTATATAATCCTTAATTATTTAAGATAAAAATATATTTGCTTCTCTCTCTAGAAAATGGTCCTCACTCTTGACTAGTCATTGCTTATATATATATATATATATTGGAAGCTTCCTAAGTTAATAGATGGCTTTTGACATTTTAAATTTTAAAATGTAGATTTGACCAGTGCATTAAAGATATCTATCTATAATATAGGAAAAGTTGCAAAATATGCCATCTATAAAGAGTTTATTCACACTTCACACACAACAGTTTTTAAATTTATATTTTACCCCTCTATTCATTATTAAATAGTAACGAAGTTGAAAAAAATTACAATCATATCATTACAAAATATAAATTGTTACATAATTAATGTATATATAAAACCCCAAATTTAAAATTGATTTTTATGTATTTAACAAATTTTATTATCATATATCAAATTGCTCATATTTCGTTCTTAAAATGACTTTCAAATAATTTAAAAATACTGTATAGTTGCACATAACGGAAAATGAGTTTTCTAATAGTAATTTTTTGTGCCAGCAACGGTACCTAACCTTTCAAAAATATGCATATGGAATCCAAATGGATGAAATCCGTTCACTTTTCAATTAGTTGACTAAAAAAATTATTTTGACCATATTTTAACTATTTTTAAATAGGCAAAATAGTAACTTTACATTTTTATATTATAAACATTTAACTATATTACATCAAAAATTAGGAGGAAAAAAAAAAGAAATGGAAAAGTATGTCTTCACCCCACCCCACCCCACCCCACGGCCAAGTCGCCGCCTTCAAAGAACCACCGCCTATACTAACCACCATCATAACATCCCTAAATCCATCATCTAATACATATGCAAGTTTCTACAAAAATCCACAATAAAATTTCTAGATTTAATTTAGCTAATACATGGCAGCACCACCAAATTTAGTTCAGAAATCAGAGGGTGATGACATGGCGTTTGTCGACGATTGCTCATTTGAATTCATTTTTTAAACCATTGCCTTCAATTTTGATACTCTGCACTAAATTACGAGTGCTTAATTTGCAGAGTAACGCTCTTTCTGGTCAATTTATTGATGCATATGGTACAAATTTACTCGAATAAATCGCCACCACAACCACCATCACACCGCCACAGCCACCCATCTCACAGATCTAGTCGTGTATCGAATCGCTACAACCACCCAACAATGATTTGATGAATTCAAAAGAAAGCAAAGATGATGTTCAAAAACCGAATCCAAATGGAGAAGCTGCGTCGCATGCCCTAGCCGAGTCTTCATTAGATTCAAACGTACCTAGCCAGATCCATTTGCCTCCATTTGCCTTGACACCGTGTAAGATGAGTGGCTGGCTGTGGCCGATTGGCCAACTATGGTACCGACGTTGTTGGTGGTTGAGGAAAAGGGGATGGGGTGGGGGGTTTGAAGGAAGCAACTTTTTTTTTTTTTTTTTTGGGTTTTGTATTTTTTTATGATTTTTTTTTTCGTTTATTTATTTAATATGGTCATTCTAAAGTTACCATTTTATCCCTATTATTTTGGTTAAAATTGGTCAAAATTCACTTTTTTGGTCAACTAACGGACAAGTAGAAAGATTCCATTCATTTGGACTCGAGATGCATATTTTTGAAAGGTTACGGACCGTTGTTGGCACAAATTGAAGTTTAAGTTAAAGTACACAAAAATTGAAAAGGTTAGGGATTGCTGCTGTAAATTTTCCAATAAATAATTAGGGTCAACCCCGTTAAATAAGACAAAAACATATAAACATATGAGGAAAAAAAAAAGTAGAAATGTGAAAAATATGCCTCAACTATTTATAAGCCACGAGGATTAGGGGTCAGTTACAAATATTATTGTTAGAAAACTATATTTTTAATCTAGAATGAAAGTTATAATTATAATTTTTTATTTTTAAAAAATAAAATAATTATTATAAAATCAATAAAATCCCTGAAAGGTCGCATAGTATTCCTAAAATTCCAAAATAATTGCAAAAAATTTCTGGAAAGTTACATTAGAAGGTGTGATTGTAATTTACATTTAAGAGTATTTTTTACTAGATAGATATATTATTGCATATTTGAGATTTTTTATTTTTATTTTTTGAAAATGACGTGCTTTGTTATCATCGTAATTATTAGACTGGACTAGGACATCGACCCGACCGAGGTACCAAATATCGAGTTACTAGTCGGACGGTCGGTCATTGTTTGAAAATATTAAAAAAAAAATTAAAGTACATTTTTTTGAGACAAATTTAAAGTTTTTAAATTATTTGTTATTATATATATATTTAAGTATTCAATTTATCTTAATTAAAATTAATCTTTCCATTCTCTAAGTCTATAAATAAAGTAAAATGTTAGACTATAATTTTTAAATTATTTTTAGAAAAGTATAAATGATTCATAGGATACATATATATTATTGCACAAACATAACAATAAAGTATTTTAAGTTCCATTGTAAGCTCCAATTCGTATTAAATTCAACCATAATACCAACATATTAGAATTCTATGATTTTCACATATAAATTAATTGATCAAGAAATATACCTTGATCCATGGCTATTTATTTTAAAGATTTAGACTTGCAAAATAAAGAGAAAAAAGAAAACTAAAAAAATGTTATCTCTCTTTTCCTCTCTGTAATTGAACGTAATTAATTAGACGGGTTCCATTTCCCGCTTATAAGCAGGGAGATACAGTTTCTTATGGGCTTTAAAAAACTACCCACTTTCCATTGGAGTGTGTTTTTCTCGCGAATTATATGCTATTTTAACTTGATTATTGACTAGATCTTATGAGTATTGAACGTTTTTAATGTGTTTATTAATATTGTTTTATAAGTTTGGTGATGTGGTGTTAATAATGATAAAAGTGGAGAAAACAAATGATTTTGAATCAAAAGAAGAGAAAAGGAGAAGAAAAAGAGTAAAAAGTCAATTTACCACATCAAAAGAATAACAAAAGGAGGCATCAAAATTGTGGCGCAGCGGCACAACTCCCGTGGCGTCGAGACTCCACCCGCAATGTTTAGGGCGCATTTTTTAGCCCATATTGAAGCCCATAAAAACTCTAAATTTGGCAAAAATGGAAAGAGGTACAAATACAAGATTAGATGCACTTTTGGGGAGTTCCATACAAAGATCGATTTAAAATTCAAATATGGAATAAAACATTAGGGGCATAACAATTTCATCTATTGATCACATTTAAGTATTAATTCCAGATTTTTGGGTAAATAATTTTCAGATAAGGGTGGATTGGATCAATTTGACTAGCAACACTCTTCAATTCTACGGGTTACCTCATGAAAATCCGAACACACATATTTTTAGATTTCTCAGAAACTATCAGAACTTTCATGCTCCAAGAGTTAATAAAAGATGTTATCAAGTTGCGGTTATTTCCTTTCACATTGAGGGATGCAGCTTTGGAGTGTTTGGATGTTGAACCTCATAGAAGCATTACTACATGTGAGGAACTAACTAGAAAATTCTGCAATAAACACTTCCCACTGGCAAAAGTAGAAAAAATCTGATTGGAAATTCAAACATTCCAACAAAGAGCTGGGGAGAGTTATCAGAAGGCATGGAACAGATTCAAGGTGCTAATGAGAAAGTGTTCAAATCATGGAATCACCATAGGTAATCAAGTGTTATACTTCTACACCAAACTTTCACCACTGTCAAAATCTCAAGTTGATTCTTCTGCTAGTGGATCAATCATTAGTAAATCTGTTCAACAATGTATGAATTTGTTCGACTTAATTGTCACTACACATTCAATGTTCTCATAAGAAAGAGTGGTACCATAGAAGGCGGCTAGAATTTATGAATTAGACAATGCAACATCTACCAATGCACAAATAGTCATTTTGACAAAATAAGTGGAGTTACTGGTGATATCACAAACATAGGGAGCAAATGTAGTGATGGCCAGTCCATTATGTGAAAATTGTGGAGCCAGTCATCCTACATAAAATATCTTGTCTATGGGTTTTCCCGAGGAAGAAGTAAATTTTATTCAAAACGGTTCTCGTGATTTCAACCCATATCGACATACATATAACCCAAGATGGAGGCATTACCTAAACTTCAGATGATTTGATAATCAACAGGGAAATATTTCAAGCAATAGACAAATAAAGTGTTCCAGCAAATTGATACAAACTTTTATCAATAAGTTAGAGACACAAATTGGTCAGATAGCTCAACAACTTGCAGAACGCCCTCAAGGGAAATTTCCAGTCAATGCAATGATCAATCCAAAAGAGCTAGCTCAAACTATTACAACCAGAAGTGCAGTACAGCTGCCAGAGATATATATGAAAAGGCTAGACAGAAAAGAAAAAGAGGTAGAAGTTGAATAGGCTAATAAGGAAGAAAAATCTGCACCACTCACATAAGAAGAGAAAGAGAGAAAAGAAATACCCACAGTGAGACACCAAGTCCAATTAAGGCTTATGTGCTACCAATTCTTTTCCCTCAACGGTTGCAGCAAAAAAAGTTGGACAAGCTGTTTGCCAAGTTTGTGGAGATTTTCAAGAAATTGCACATAAACACCCCCTTCACAGATGCATTAGCACAAATGCCCAACTATGCCAAATTTTGAAGAAAATTTTTCCAACAAAAGGAAGCTGGAAGAACATGAGACAGTCTGCCCGAACGAAGAATGCAGTGCAATTCTCCTGGAGAAGCTATTTTCTAAACTAAAGGACCCACGAGTTTTACTGTACCTTGCACCATTGGTTTTAATTACTTTGATAATTCCTTATGTGATTTAGGTGGCAGTGTTAATTTAATGTCACTTTATGTTTACAGTTATCTTGGTTTGGGAGAAGTAAAACCAACAACAATATCATTGCAGTTGGCGGATAGGTCCATTAAAAAACCGAAGGGAATCATTGAAGATGTGCTAACCAAGGTTGATAAATTCATCTTTCTGGCAGATTTCATTATCTTGGACATGGAAGAGGATTCAAATATTCATCTAATCCTGGGAAGACCTTTCTTAGCCACTGAAAGAGCACTTATTGATGTATATGATGGAAAGATGATTCTTCAAGTGGACAATGAGCAGGTTATATTCAATGCGTTCAAGGTGATGTGATTATGCCCAAAGTATAACGCGGTAGTTGTAGTATAACTTTGGGGTGTCGTATCCACA
>CAIGRT010019136.1:0-23788 GCA_903798405.1 Fraxinus platypoda | reverse complement strand
TTTTTTTTTTTTTTGTAGAGGTGAATAATGAATTTTCACACACACAACAACCCATATAAACATGCTAAATGTAATACATCCTTATACATATTGATTAATTATAGCACAGCACTAAAGAATGTTGCACCGTGCACCCAAAGAGAAGCAATCAAAGAATACAATCAAAATCCGACATTTTGATAATTAAGAATGTATGAAATGAAAATTAAGACCCGTTTAAAAATACCGAGAAATAATTTAGATCGACAAATTCCTTGATTCACAAAAGCCAAAATTTAATGGAAAAGAAATTAGAAAAACTCGCTATTTCTAAATTTCATTCCATAAATAACCGAAAAATACAAGTTATATTGAGAGTTTTAAATAATAAAACCCACTAAGAGAAACCTAATTTAGTAAAAGACCTAGTTTCCATAGATGATTGATGTACACGAGAATAAAAATTAAGAATAAGAAAAGCAATAATATAAAGTTGAAGATTTGCCAAGACCAAGACCAAGACCATCTCAATGATTCGTCGAAGAATCTTATTAATCAACTTGGTTCTAGAAAATTGTCTTGAGACAATATATAGTTAGCAATTATTTTTTCCACACACAAACCTTGCCTACAATTCACCCTTTCTAAAATGGTATATAGCTTTTGTATGAAAACAAAGAACTTTAACTATGATGTTAATGCTTTGCTAGATTTGAAACTTTTAGTATATTGTTCATCTTTGCAATATTTGGTTATACATAATTTCCATTTTGCATATAAGTTCACCAATAAAAAGAAAAAATTATTTAGCTATGACCCATATCAAGTGATCATATTGATTTTACTATGCAATGCATCTTGTTAATTATANCATATTGATTTTACTATGCAATGCATCTTGTTAATTATATGACTATTTGTTGCACTATCTATGATTGAATATGAGAATATGTTCAATAATTAGGTATAAATTTTGGGTTGAAATTAATTGTCATGATGCTATCGTGATAGTGGTAAATTTAGAATTTTGTGAATTAAAAAGATCTTAATCTACTACATATTTATTTGCTATACGTTAGTTGTGGTGCATACGTATTTTGATCTTGACGTTAGTCAATTGTGACATTGGTAATCGGTTGTATTAACATACAGAAAGTGTTGTATTTTTTTGTGAAATATGAGAGGTTCCGATATGCACATAGATGAATTGTCAATAAATTTAAGTGAATTTTGAATTCAACCCAATATGGGGCCTTATTTTTTACTTTTGAATGATATCAAACCATTTGCACAATAATTGTCATCACAAGTCTTCTAAACAATATTGCAATATTTTTTCAAATTTTCTTTTTCGTACATTTTCCCTTTAAAATTCTATTTTGTCTTCGACTTTCTCAAAAAGCAAGTTTTACAAGAAATTTGGATTATTTTTAAGCACAATTAAATATAATCATGTACATTTAGTAAGAAAACAAAATCAGAAAAACTCAATGAAACGTTAGTTGTAAATCTATAATGAATATTTACTAATTTAATGTACATAATAATATTTACGAAAATAATATCCATGTTACACCTCAATTATATATGGCATGCTTCCACGTGTTATTACAGCTGAGTTTGTGATCAATTTGATGAGAAAGAAATTCAATACAAACGTTCAAAATGGGTAATTCGAGCCAAAAAATATCGTAATGAATAATAATTTTTATTTTAGATAGTCACGTTGTTAATTTCTATTAGACTTCAATTATAGTCATGCTTCCACGTGTTATAGAAACCGATTTATGATCAAATTCGATGAGTAATAAATTCAAAAGAAATATTCAAAGTCGATAATTCAAGTTAAACAGATGATCAAAGATCAATTCTCTTTTGAAGTAGTTATAATGGTAATCATGTAATGACATTTATAACGTTTTTGAATCTTATCTGATGAATGACTTTTCATGCAAATTAATTCACAAAATCCAAAACAATCGTCTTAAGACTGTGTATTTCACTGTTGAATATGCAATATGCAAAAAAGTATTTTATATAAAGTACAACGATCAAGAATTACTTTGTGAATTCCAATGTCAATGCTTGGTAGGTAAGATTACATTATGATTTTTATTTTATTTTTTAAGATATAAGTTGATTAATCATCCTAACAACTAAATTTAATTTCAAGAAAAATAGAAATAAAATAAATAAAACCAAGAATAATTAGGTGAGTAGAAATTAAAAGAAAGTAGGACTAGAGTATTACCACATTGACTTCACCCAATCGTGGGAATCTACGAAACTTTCGGTTCGGGTCATCGTATCAGTGTCCGAACAAAAAGCCTTTGCCCCCGATTCACACATATACATACATGAGATGTAAGTGAATACGACCCTGCGGTGCTGTCCTCAAGTGTCGTGCATGCATTTTGTGCACTTGTTCCATTTGCATGCACTCGAGCTTTCTCCCTCTATCTTCCCCTTTCTCACTCTAGACCTATACATACACATATCTGTATCGTTGTGTCTCTTCAGTTTAATTTAATTGAATTTAAACTCGGCCGAAAACAGAAGCGCCACCAACCGACTACCAACCGCCGCCGGAAGAAGCCCGTTGTTTTCAGGGCTCTCTTATGTACTTCAAGGTATGAAATCTGTGATATAAGCAATTCAAGATACGGGTTTGTGCTTTCTTTATAGATGTTCAAATTTGGACGTTGAATTTGCCTGATTTGAATGAAGTAAGATTTATCATGGGTATATTGATAATCGATTTGGATTTTTCGAATTGTGTATTTTTCATGGGTCAACAAGATTTTCTTGATTTGGTTTTAGGGTTTTCATTCTGGTGTATTTGATTGGGATTTTGTAGGGTTTATGATTGAAGGAATGAGTCTTGTTGAAATGGGGTCAAGGATTTGCATGAATGAGGTTTGCCGTACAACGACGTCGTCTGAATGGAAGAAAGGTTGGGTCTTGAAATCAGGTGGATTTGCTACCCTTTGTTACAAATGCGGGTAATTTTCTTAATCCCAATTTTAGCCCTGTTCGCTTCAAAATCTCCACTTCCTCATCTTTATCAAAGTTGATTTCAGTTTTCGAGGGGTAGTTTTGGGGGTGTGCAATTTGGATCCCTGAAATGTGAGATTTTTGTTTGATCAAAGTGCAATTTTTGTATTTGAATCCCTGTTAACTCTTTTATTGTTATTTTTCCAAGTGTCGACTTATTAAGATGGATCATTGGATTAATTAATTCCCCATTATAGTAATTGCTATAACAATTCAAATGTGAGTGCCATTACTCCCATTATTGTTTGAAATTGGCTTAGTTGTACTTATCTTCTCATATAAAGACTCGAAATCAATATCTATTGAATTTTCCTTTTAATTAATCTGTTAACCTGTGTTGTGAAAATTCATTTAAATATCCATATTCACTCATTCCTTGCTTGACTTGACCTTGTCTGGATTTCAGGTCTGCTTATGAGCATTCAGTTTACTGTGAAACATTCCATCCAGATGAATCTGGTTGGAGGCAATGCAGTATATGTGGGAAGGTAATAAAAGTTTGAAATCTTCTCATTTGTACTTCACTTTCTTTACGTTTTGATCCAACCCTATTGAATTTATTGTGGCAGCGTATCCATTGTGGATGCATTGCTTCGAGATATTTGCATGAGTACATGGATTTTGGAGGCATTGGATGCATAAACTGTGTTAAGAGTTCAGAAAATCATTCAATGCGATCCATGAAGGTAATTAGTCATTTGAATATGCATTGTGCAAGAATTATTTTCTAATGATGCTATGAATACACGAATTAGAGGATCACCTTTTGGCGTGTCATGCATATATTTCTGTATTTCACGCATTTATTTTTATGAAGTCGTGCTATGTAGTTGATAACATAGTTGAAGGACGAAAAAGAAAATATATTTTGCAGTTGATTGACAGCTTGTTTTGCTAAGCTTCAAAAAAATGTAAATTTACTGTCAAAAATAAATTATGATTTCCTGATTAAAATCCAAAAAGAAAGTGACTTTTGGAAAAACTTAAATATGTTTGGCAAAATAGAGTTACTTAGAAGTGACTTTTTTAGCTCAGCCAAACATCCTGTAGATTATGCTATCAATCATAGTCATTAGCATTGCTTTTCACTCACGTCTAGGTCATTCCTCCAGATGGGCGAGTTGAAAATTATATTCCGTGTTGCATCCTATCCATCCCTTGAATTTTCTGAATTTGAATCTTGTTTACCCATTTGACATATGTTTTGATCATTCTTTGCTAGTGTGTGACACATTTTGTATTTTAGTTTCGAGAGCCATATTGGTTGTTAGATAATTCTAAGATTTTCCTGCAGATCCATGGTAATGACATTCCTAATGCTACGTTTATCACAAATGGTACTGGAGCTGCGCGTCTCATGGTGGTTGAAAATCGAAAGGATGATGATAATTATGGTTTTGAGAGGCTTCTGCAGTTGGCGAGGACTACAGGTGCTAGTAAAATTGGACAACTCTCTCACTCTCATCAAGATGGTTTAAATACAGCCCTTGCCGCGGCTGAAAATACATGCTTTGGGAATCTCTCCCCGAAGTTGACTGGCTCTTCTGCATTTATGAGAACAGACTATGGGAGACCAATGCACGGGGCTAAAGAATTGTATGAACCTCTGAATCAGCCTTCTCTAACTTTCTCTTTGAGCCCTTCTTTAGTTACTTCGAAACACATGCCACATTTTCCCAGTGGAATTGTTGAAGGAAGTGAATTGAACATACGGGGGCCAAGGGCGCGCGATATTTTGCCAAAGTCCCCAAAACCTAGTCCTGTATCTGGGCCTGAGACAAAAAAAGGAACTGCTTCACAGACACGTGTTGCGAGGCCTCCAGCTGAAGGGCGGGGCCGCAGTCAGTTACTTCCTCGATACTGGCCGAAGATCACAGACCAAGAACTGAAGCAATTATCTGGAGAGTATCCAAAATAATTTATTTTGCAGTTTTTTAATGCTCTTTTTAATTGATATGCCATAATGTGATTGACTTTGGTGATGACCTGTCTGATTTTAATAGTGTTTAATTTAGGGTAAATTGCACCCTTTGTCCCCAACCTATTGTCTCAATAGCAAGTTAGTCTTCAATGTTTAACAATGAGCAAGTTGTTCCCAACCATTCATTAGAGTTAGACAATCAGTCCCCCAATGACGGAATCATACATCACTTCAAATTTCAGGTCCCCAATGGCGGAATCATACATCACTTCAAATTTCAGGTACTAGTCCAAGTTAGAATTTAACGAAGATTGAGTTTGTTTTCATTGTTGGGGTTGACAGAGCAACTACAATGGAAGATTGGAACTACTCTAGTATTAAGATTGGGAATTAACTGGCTAAAGGGAGAATATATTGAGGACCATTAGTGCAATTTTCCCTTTTAATTTATATCCATTATATGCCTTAACTGTCATTTCTAGTTTGAAATCCACTATCATTCCATTGTTCGAAAAGGTTCTGAGTGCCAGCGATGCTGGTCGAATTGGTCGTCTGGTCCTCCCCAAAGCATGTGCTGAAGTGAGCCTTTTTTTTCCATTTTTAATCTGACAATGTCCCTAATAAAGGTCCATACTTTCTTTGTTTTAGCTTGTGTTTTTGTATACTTAAATATTGTGTTATGCAGGCGTACTTCCCTCTTATTAATCAATCAGAAGGTATACCGATTAGGATTCAGGACATAAAAGGAAAAGAGTGGACATTTCAGTTTAGATTTTGGCCCAATAATAATAGTCGAATGTATGTCTTGGAAGGTGTGACCCCTTGCATCCAAAATATGCAAGTACAAGCTGGTGATACAGGTATCTTCTTTCCAACACTTTTGGATATATTAGCTATTTCTCTATTATGGAGTACCACCATTGCATTTTTTTTCGACTATGGTTGGTTTTTTTGTTCCACAAGGGTGATTCACTGAATCTAGTGATTTTTCTTGCTATGCATACCCGTGGACATACTCATTTTCTTTTTCTACTTCTTGTATAACGACTACTGTTTACAGTTATTTAATGATCTCAAAACAAAACTTTCCATAATATTTTGAGACGCTGCCTTCAGTAGTTTTTATGTTAATTGAGAGAGAGAGAGAGAGAGAGAGAGAGTTCACCTTTTTTACCACCCACTTATTTTGGCTGCATGACAACTAAAGACCATCTGAGGTGCTATTAAATCATTGGCTTCCTTTAATGCTTATGGTGATATTTATTAGGAAATTCATAACAATTTAGGGTGTCTCTTGGGGATTTTTTAATCCCATTCTTAGCATGCATTTCTTTGTCTTTGGTGCAGTAACATTCAGTCGGATAGATCCTGGGGGTCAACTTGTCATAGGATGTCGAAAGGTTACGGACAATGTCGATACTCAGGTAAGACTTCTTAAGCATTGCTCTGATTTTTGAATTTGGTTTTTTTTCTTTATTGTGTGAAATAGCTGATAAGTTTACTTGCAAACAATTAGGATCCCCAAACACCTGCACATCCAAATGATGATTCTCCCGAAGAAACATCGTTTTCTGGTCATACAGACAACCTGCTTTCAGTAAGTTGTCGTTATAATTTAGAATTTGTCTTTTTTAATTTTTTAAACATTTTGTTAATTGAGATACTCCTTGGTTTGTGAAAATCGGGAAGAACGGAGCTAAAACAAGTGATGATTCCATGCAACAGAATAAACCCGCATCGGAGAAGAAAAAAACCCGAAATATGAAAAATAAGAGGCTCCTCTTGCATAATGAGGATGCTATGGAGTTGCGGATAACGTGGGAAGAAGCACAGGAGTTGCTTCGCCCCTCTCCAGCTGTCCAACCCACAATTGTCATGATCGAGGACCATGCATTTGAGGAATATGATGTAAATAAAGTTTTTATCTCGAACTTTTCTCTTTGTTACAGGACCATGTTGTTTATATGCTTCTTAAATTCTAATAGCATGTTTGGCTAAGCTTAAAAAGAAGTAAAAGCACTTTTGTGGAAAGTAAGTACAGACTCACTTTTATAAAAGTTATATTTGAACTTAAAATGTCAAAAAAAAAAAAGAAAAGAAAAAGTAACTTCTAAAACGCTCGAACAATTCTTGCAATAATAATAAGTAACGTTTAAGCTAAGGCAAACATGCTCTTAATGCTACTCTTAGGGTTTTGCGAAGCTTCAGTTTCAGCCTTTAGCATAACCTTTATGTTGCTTTACGTATTAATTCTATTCTTCTATCTAGGAACCGCCGGTTTTTGGAAAGAGGACAATTTTTACATCTCAACCTTCTGGGTAAGGAACTTTATTTGTTTTTCAAAATTCTTTCTAATATTTTCTTATCTACATTTGGCAGTAGTTTTTGCGTGTCTATTATGTTTTTGCAAGTTCATAAGTCTGTTGTCAAAACTCGTTGCTGAGCTTATCATCATATGCATAAACTCTGAAAAGCTGAAGAAAGGACAAGAAAAAGAACGCATGTGGTCATTGAGTTTCCTCTGATTCAGATGATAAGATTGGTGAATAAAGTGTAGTCAAATAGTTAAAAAAAATTATGACTTTTCTATATATATGACGTAAGATGTATGTATACACTGGCTAGATAAAATGTTGAATATGTTTACTAGGGAGCAGGAACAATTGGCTCAATGTGACAGTTGCTCAAAATGGCGAAGGTTGCCTGTGCATGTTCTTCTTCCTGCAAAGTGGACATGTTTAGAGAATATATGGGACTCAAATAGGTTTGCAACTTTCGATTTTTATTAGAATTTATTTTTGGCAAAAAATAATGTAATAAATGAAGACGTTTCTAAGTGCATGTTTGCAAAGCATATAATTGCTTATAAGTCGATCAAACTCTATTTTTATCCACCCAATCCATAGGACCCTCAACTTTTACCTTCTTCTAACCACTTATTATCCACACATTTTGTAGGGTTCTATAGCTTATAATCTAATAAAGATTTGCCAAACACACTCCAATTAATTCCATGTTTTCCCATAAACTAGCTTTGTGTGGCTGTTAATATAACTGTTGGTTGAACCTGAAATGTAGGATCAGCCCTCTTCCGTCGACTTTTGCGGATCTTGATTAAATCAGATTTGTTTAATAAATTATTGTAATTTGTTTCCAGGTCTTCATGTTCTGTTCCAGAGGACATAAATTCAAGCGATCTGAGTGCTTTTTTTAGAGTTTGCAAGGGTATGAAATATGGCTCCCTGTAATTTATACAGAGCTCTCCCCGTCCCTTCCCCTCTCTCCCTCTTCCTCTCCCTCTCCCTCTTCCCCTTGCCTCCCTCCGACTGGTCGGTTTCCCTTCTATGTTTTTCATTTCTTATACAACTTTTGATACCAATCAATTTATGTAAGATTGCTTGAACTTCTGCTTTTTTTTCAGAATCTAAGAGGCGACGAAGTGCTGATAACAAAACATCCAAAGATGGAGAACCTTCAGGGTTGGATGCATTGGCAACTGCTGCAGTTTTGGGAGATAACATGGATGACTTAGCAGCGTCTTTAGTTGGAGCCACTACGAAACATCCCAGACATCGCCCAGGTTGCACTTGCATTGTCTGCATTCAGCCTCCGAGTGGAAAAGGTAAGCACGAGCCTACGTGCGAGTGCAACGTTTGCTTGACTGTTAAACGACGTTTCAAGACGCTCATGTTGCGTAAGAAACAACGGCAATCAGAACTTGCAGCCGAGCTTGTCCTCGGAAAGGATGAGTCTCAAGTCGGCCTTAAATCAGAAGACGACGACATTGCTGAGCGTGCATTGCTGCAGATGAATCTTCCGGAAAACGAAAAAGGCCAGGACACAAACCCAATGGACTTGGACGATGGCAACAAGGAACAATTGGACTTGAACTGCCATCCAGATCATGAAAATGAGCTAGTTGAGGCAGCCGGAATAAGCTTGGCAACCCTAATCAAAGATGCTGACATTCCATCCGAGGCAGGTTTACAGAACGAAATCCCAAGCTCAGGACCTGATTTACTCTCCCGAACTGCAAATGAGAGTGGTGAATGTATCGTGGATGAAGGAGGTATCTTGTCTGGAGACGTCAAGCAGGAGAACAAGGGCGAAGATGGTGAATCTGGGACCGGCTTGAACTGATATAAAGTTGTATGTATTATTGTCTTCTTGAATGTCTCCGAATCACAGTTGTTTTTGCCTTGAGTTATATTCGTAACCTCATAAATTGGTGAAGTTGGTTTTGTTTATTTTCCAGCTATGTATTAATTATTAAATGTGTTCGGATCATATCTGTTTCTAATCGTCAATACATACTGAAACAGGAAAGATCAGATTAATTGGGCAACTATATTATCTAATAGGTAACATGTATACGACAAAGCTCTATACTCTCTCTGGATGATTTAGGCTAAAAAAGTGGATTCTCCTCACCCCATTCTAATTCCAACACTAACAAACTCTTCAACATTACTATTAGCAGAATGTTCAAACAATGGCCGTCTGCAAGTTGGACATGAAGACTGCAGAACTAACCATTTGTCTATACATTTTACATGAAAATCATGATTGCCTCATGGCGAGATCCTCACATTCTCTTCTTTGAATTCACCAATACAAATTGGACAATCTGTTGCTGGAATGTGCAGTCCTGATTTGTAGACCACCACCAGAATCCGGCCTACAGTTTCTTTCTTGAGACCTGTTGATGCTGCATCAGCTTCTTCTGCTGTCTCAAGGCCAAATCTTTGACTGCATCGACTAACGCAACATACAATCGAGTTTATTCCAGGTGCACAGAATAATGCACACAGCAAGGCTGCTAATATTATCACAATATTGCTGTCCAAATTTGCATCTGATCCATTGTTAGAAGTTAGAACTGGTGCTTTCCTGTTTTGTTGCTATTACTTGACGGGATGCTGGTATATGTGTCGAGGAGGATGTGAAAAGGGGTGTTTCTATTCATCATCACGACCTTCTATATATCTTCAACAATTTAAAACATTGAATTAGACAGCACTCAACAGTATTAAGAAACGGAATTGTCAAATAATTAGTACGATCTAATAGTATAAACCAAGCACGAACACGAACTTAATTGTGGCTACCACCTTTCAAGGCAAGACTTAAGGACTACAACAGTTGAAAGACTGTATATAAGGATTCCAACAGGATACAAACACAGCAAGTTATCCCGGTTGGTCATTAGGATAACGAAGAAATGAATAAAGGGACTTCTTTTATTGAGTTTTGGAACCAAAAATCATCGTCTAAGCTGGTCCTGAATGTATTAGCATAGCATAAATTCAAGATCGATAGAGGGTTTGCTTAAACTGATGAAATCAATTATTATGCTAAGGTTGGAGGTCCGTAAGGTAAAGAAAATTATCTTCATATTCTTAATATGGAATTATGAATACAACGTTAAAGAGTGAGTTTTTGTGGTACAAAGTGAAGGGAATTGTAATTGTCTCACATATGAAACAGATATAGAAATGGAATTTTCAGCTGAAAAGTTCATTTTGACGTAAAATGTTTCAAATAGTTGTGTCAAAATGGCCTGGGTGGCTCACGTCTTGGACAACCCTCCTCGCTTAAAACCAGATCCAATTAGTCAGCATAATTCAGTTCAAACTGGTTCGCGGGTCCCACATAATGAACGGGCTGGTTCATGGATTAGGTTCGGGTTTGATTATCTTATCTAGCTCGACAATCCATGAGGAACAACCCGAGCCACCCGGTTTATTAAAAAAATATACAAAATAAAATTAAAAGAGCCTATGTGGCTATAAGTTCTCATTTTTCTCCTAGATTTCTCAAGCAATCTCTACCAACTTTATTGTAATATACTTCTGTAATGATGTTAATGATGGATCTTTTAATACTAATAAACTCGTGTAAATCATTTTTTACATTTTACGAACAATTTAACAATGTAATCCTCAAACACATCGAAAAGAATATTTATTTTGTATTAAATTTTATAAACTAAAAAAATATAAAACACTGAGGGTTGGAATGGCTCGTAATATTAGGTGGTTCGTGGGTCGGTATGGTTGGAAGACACTCGTACCATATTTTTTACGAGACAGTTCAACCCGCAACAAATCTGAATCGAGTTTGGATGAAAGCAGGTCGGTCCGGTTAGAAAGATGAAATCTTCATCATCCTCAATTTGATTCCAACATTCTCACCCCAACCCCTAGCCCAACCCAACCCAAACCCTCAAAAGACAGAAGGATGACTTTTCATAATCCAGGTAATAAAATTTATGGTTTAATCCATCAAGAATTAATTATCACGATATTGAAAGTAATGGGTCTTCTCCCAGAGAATTAGTTAACACAACATTCATTTCACGCATAAAGATTAACGACTATTTTGGATGGAATTCATCCAAAGGACCAATTGCGCTAAATATGAAAAGATTTGAGATCATTTAATCCACTTTTGAAAAGTGAGGGTCAATTATGCAATATGAAGAAAGATTTGTGACCATTTGCAACAATTTCCCTTTACAATTATCTACATAATACAATTATAAAAGAACGGGCAACATTGACATGCGAACAATAACTTCTATCTCCGCAAGAAGTTTGTCTCTGAGGCAACTTATCAGTCTAGCTATTCCTTTGAACACCGAGAATTGTTTATAATCGATTTACATTAAAAATAAATAAATATTATTTGTTAGTATGTAAAACAAAAAGTCATTGAACAAGGCAATATGGTAAGAAGTGTTGTATCACCTTTTCGAAAGGGGCTTGCAACCAACACTCACATCAACATTATGTTAATTTAGCATTTGGTAGACAAAAATAAAAACAAAGTTCGATGATTAAAATCACAACTGTAGTACTTTACTTCGACAGTGTTTTTGACCCAGATGAGGGCATTTACGAGTTCATCAATAAATGAGTAGAGATGAGATATTTTTTAGGGGCATTTATATGCATGTCACTAATATGAAACTACACCAAAAACATGTCACATTTAATATCAAGACTTGATGTGCGACTTATTGGAGAAACTAATCATAAATTTAAATTATTACACAATAAGTAGATTATATATAAAAAAAAAAAAAAAAAAAACTAATTATTTTCTAACATTTTCTTAACATGAAGAAGTTGATGTTTCTCTCGAAGAACCTAGGTGAATTTATCCTAGAAATATTAAATTGAAATCATAGTGAGTTTATCTTCTAATTTGAGATTAGTATTTACAACATATTGAATGTTTTTATCTTAAAATTATTTTGCAAATTCTTCTTTATTCATTAATTTTAATTAGAATGATAAAATTATTTTGGAATAATATATTTATTTGAAACCTTAAAAAGTTGGAAAATCCCATATTTAATATAAATTTTTGTAAACTATTTGTCAAGAATAGTTCATATGGTAGTTGAATCAATATCAACTTGCTTAATACTTCAACAACAAAAAAATTCACACCATATACCATAGATCTGACTCGACAGCTATGATCTGTCAAGATAGACATTCGATATGTCAGTCTCGTCATTTCTTAATTGTCTCGATAGACATTTTAACAATCTATCTAGCCATTTAAAAATTGTCTTATAGAAGTTATGTGCATGCATTTAAACCGCAATACATTATATTTATGCAGCATACTTACGTAGAAGACGAATGAAAGTGGTAAGAAAATACCACTTCAATCGTAGTTCCAAAATCAGTTATAGCAAAACAGGTAGGGGCAATGAAGTTTTAAAAAATTGTTATCATATTGTCACATTCTTGGAAAGAAGAATCCAAGTACAGTAACTCATTGAAGTCGATTCTTGTAACAAGTTCATTACTTTATACGTGGCTTTGTGCAATATTTGAGGTCGGTTATTGGAGTCGATGTGAGTCATTTGAAAAGTACATACAAAGGGAATTACTGTTAGAATAGAATCGGCCTCAAATATTGTACAAAAGAAGCATGAAAATTGAACGGAATTATTAGATATGAAATTAGTATATTTGAAAGTCCACTTATATCCATGTCAGTATCCATGTCTTTCTAACTCGTTAAATAGAGTGAGCCAATATCTTGAGAAGAGGAAATTTAGATTATCCTCATTCAATTCTTCTATTTTTGTTTTGCCTGTTGTGCTCTCCAAATTTTGTCTTCTTGAGAGTTTTCCTTATGTTGTCTATAACTGTTGTATTAGACAATACATGTCTTCTCAAGTTTTAATTGATCGTCTAAGTGATGTGATGTTTGCGTCATATAATGCGGCTATCACTTTATTACCATGTGCAAAGAATAGAAGAAAATGAAGATATTAATAGGAATAGTAGTTATAGGAAAAACGAAAAAATATTTGTACTTGTGAATATGTATTTTTCTCCAAATTCATTAGAACAACATAGAGGTATCGGCCAGTAGTATTACGGGCAGTTCTGAGTGTTTATTTTCAGTAGACCAATTTTATGGGATAAGCTTATATTAAAAGCTGATCTCTTTAACATTAAACGTGAAAAATAAATAGACCACAGTTACCAGATGCATCTACTACACTTTTACATTAACAATGTTAAAGTTTTTCAATACAGCTATTTTATTGTACTAACATTTTTAACCATTTCTGATCTGATATAACTTCTTAATCAAGAGAAAAAAATAAGTCTACAAAGATAATTGTTGCAGGAAAACAAGCACACTACTGGCCATACAATTATCTTGTTCTAATGGATTTGGAGGTAAATACATATTCATAAGTACAAATATTCTTTCGCTTTTCCTATAACTACTCCTACTACTAATATCCTTATTTTCTTCTCTCATTTGCATAGGGTAACAAAGTGACATCCACATTATATGATGCAAACATCATAGCACTTGACGATCAACTAAAACTTGAAAATGCATGTGTTGTCTAATGCAACAGTTAGAGACAACATAAGCGAATTCAAAAACTCTCTCGAAGACAAAATTTGGAGCATAACAGGGAAAACAAAAATAGAAAAATTGAATGAGGATAATATAAATTTCATCTTCTCAAAATATCAGTTCACTTCATTTAACGAACTAGAAAGACATGTGAATACTAAGATGAATATAAGTAGACTTCCAAATATACTAACCTTACATCTAATAATTTCGTTCAACTTTCATGCTTCTTTTGCGCAATATTTGAGGCCGATTCTATTCTAAAAGTTAGTCCATTTGTATTTACCTTTCAAATGACTCACACCGACACAAAAAATCTACCTCAAATATTGCACAAAGCCATGTATAACTTGTTACGGGAATCAATTTCAATGTGTCGTTGTACATGAATTATTCTCTCCAAGAACGTGACAATATGATGACAATTTTTGAAAACTTCATTGTCACTACGTGCTTTACTATAACAGATTCTCACACCAGTTCACGTTCCACATCACATATATATGGTGGATTTGGATCATCCAATCTTATCTCTCTATATTATTTTGGAACTACGATTAAAGTAGTAGTATTTTTTCACCACTTTTATTTATCTTCTACGTACACAAATGGTCCCTCATTTGACACGACGAAATATTCAGTCATACCTGAGCATAGGCAAAATAAAATGATAAGCATACTGCACAAATTTAATGTATTACTGTTTAAATGCATACATGATGTTTTGAATAATTTCTATCGGACAATTTCAAACTGATTAGACACACATTTAACATGTCTATTCAAACAGTTATGAAATGTCGAGATCAGATACATGGTATATGATGTGAAAATATTCTTTTTGAAGCATTAAGTACGTTGATCAATACTCAATTACCATATGAGCAACTTTTAACTAATAGTTTACACAAATCTATATTATACATAGAATCTTTCATCTTTTTCATGCTTTCAAATAGATGTATTTTTTCAAATATTTTTTTCAATTTAATCAAAATCAATGAATGAAGAATAATTTGGAAAGTACTACTTTCTTAGAACTTGTTTGGGAATGATTAAAATCCAATTAAAATTGAAAATATAGCCGTTATTGGATCCCACTCGTCTAATAAAAGTCAACTCCAACGGCTCTATTTTCAATTTTAATCTGATTTTAATTCCTCTTACGGTTTAGGGTAATAATAGCCACTAATTACCGCGGTTAAGGTAAAATTGAAAATATAGTCGTTGGATCACTCGTCTAATAAAAGTCAACTCCAACGGCTATATTTTCAATTTTAATCTGATTTTAATTCCTCCCAAACAAACTCTAAATTCTAAATTAAAAACATTTAACATATTGTAAATGTTAACATCAAATTGGAAGATAAACCAACTACGATTTCAACTTTGATATTTAACTTTGATATTTCAATCCTTGTAGAAAAAAATCACTTAGGGTGCCGTTTGATTGCGAGCATGGAATTTATATGGAAAAAAATAAATTTTAAACAATTCAATTGCCTGTATGGAAATTATTAATTAAATGTGTTTGATTGATTTAGTTTTCAACCTAAAAAATATTATTTTTGTCCATTTTTTATTGGTGAGTAAATAGGATAGAGAAAGAGAATTCCCTGAAAAATAAAATTCTACTCCCCCAAAAGAAAACATTTTCCATGATTTTGAGAAAAATATGGTCACGTGACCAAAAGTAGGAAAATATTTTTCATGAAAAAAATGTCAATCAAACAGCATAAAAGTAAGAATTTGAGAGCAAAAAACATATTGGTAATCAAACGCACCCTTAGATTCTTTGAGAAAAACTTCATTTTTTATGTCAAGAAAATGTTAGAAAATATTTTTTTCCTTTTTTATATAATCTACCTATTATTCATTAAATAATAACTTAAATTCATTGTTAGCTAATTAGCTTCTCTAACAAGTCATACATCAAGTCTTTTTTTTTTTTTTTTTTTTATAAAAGTTGTTTGGTAAGGATTAAAATTAAATTTTTAGTAGATTTTAATAGAAGTTCTTGAAATGTGTGGTTGAAAAGTTGTGGGACCCATGAAAGATGTGGTTAATATTGATTGTTTGACTTTGACTTGGATTAAAATCAGATTTTAATCCGGACCATACAGATGTGTTCAAAAAAGTAATGAAAATGACAAATTAGACTTTTTGCACTCAAAAAAATAACATTTTTGCAAGATTTAAAAAGAAAAAAAAAAAGTGAGACAAGTTCTTCTTGGTGTATTTTCAAATTAGTGACATTATACATCCCACTCAGCTGCCGATCTATATGCAGATTAATTCATAACAAAATGCTTCGCATCATCCAGGCAGACTATCAACAACAAAACCTCCATGGCTTGTCAATGATGATATATCAAAACCCGTCATCACGAAAGCAAGTCGTTAAGAATGTGTCGTCTCAAGAAAAATGGCAACTAGGTGGGTTGACTAGGCCGGAGTCTAGATCATAATGCCTAGTCTGGCTATCCATGTGATATCTCAAAAGCCGTAATCAATTTCCATTTTTCCCAAACATTATAGCAAAATGTAGCTAACAGATAATTAAACTTTTTCCTTGTTTGGCCCCCATTAAAATTTTAATACATTTTTCCCTCCTCTTTTCAACCATACATTTTCCAATAAAATAATATTACACGTAAACCAAAAACTTTTCTTTCTTTTTTAACCACACATTCTCCCAAAAATCACTATCCAAAATACATTATTTCTAAAATCTCATTAAATTATGGGACAAACAAGGGCTTTACTGTTAATACTCGATATTATAATTTTCAATTTCAACGCCCGTGCTAACGCAATAAAGACTATAACATCAGTAAGTCACAGCAAGCATCACGAGCGGAGTTCAATTTACACCTCACAACATTAATTTACATCTAGAGTGATACTACTATCAACATATCCTCGGAAAAAAATACCGTAATAATTTAGATCTGCCCCTGCAGGAACCATTAGAACAGCTGCTCCATGACAAAATAAAAAGGATATACAGAGATCATACCTCCACATGAGAAAATTTTCTAGTTTTCAAGTGCGTTTCATGTTTCTCCACTTGTCCTTCAAATCAACCTGAAAACAATAGCCTATGGTTATGAAAGCAAAAGAAACTAGTCATAAGTGTGAGACACAAAGCTTATTTACTTGAGTTCTTCTGTCAGCAAATCTGTGGCCGTACTTCTCTAGGATATCTTTCCAACTTCCTTCTCCACAGCTTCAAGGGAACAAAATACACTAAGTTAATGCAATTTTCCTGACCTCCATATACTAGGAGATGCAATCATTAACAAGAAAACGGCAGAGAAGTCAAAAAACTTCCTTCTCCACACCTTCAAGGGAACAAAATACACCAAGTTAATGCAATTTTCCTGACCTCCATATACTAGGAGATGCAATCATTAACAAGAAAACGGCAGAGAAGTCAAAACAGAAAAGATAGAACAATGGTTCCCACGCAGACAACAATAATAAAATAAAACAGAGAGAGAGAGAGAGAGAGTGGAAGAGAAGGAAAAGAGAAAAGGTGGAACAAGGAAGGGGAAGAGCATCTTAGCTATGATGCATGGAGACTCCAACACATATCAAGCGCCAATACTCTTCGAACTCTCAGGAACTTGTGACCTATGTTTTTTTTCATTCCGACGCTTCGGGCATTCATCTAGCACACTATCCCGTGTCCTCAACACTTCAAGGACAAGGAAAGTCCCACTTTTAAAATTTTGAAAGTGAAATTATGAAAATTTTTACTTACTAAAATATTTGTTTGGAAAAGTCATAATAATGTGAGAAAAATTCTACGAACTTTGTCAAATTTGTTATATATCTACTATATGCATTTTTCGTCTCTAGTAAAAATAAAATATTGTTTAATTCAAAGGTATCTTGATATAACAAATATCCACTTCTCTAATTCAAAAGTTTTCACCTGCAAATAACAAAGCTAAAAAAAAGTAGTAATTTTGTTGGAAAATATAAAATTGTAAAAAATGGAGCTACAGCTTATAAATGAATTAAGTTCGAAGAATGTAAATCAACATATCCCCAATGTGCCTGTGTACTATTTTTTGAAAAGAGGTCAATTATTGGCATCTCCGAGTTGTTCAGCATGTCCTATGTCCGTGCTTCTTAGCAACTCGGTGAGGGGTGACCGTGCAAATAGAGTCAATATATTGAGGAGTAAAATGACGGTGCTGGCACAAATATTATATATCCTTGAATAACAGGAAACTGACATTAAAAATATGTTTATCCCGAAAAAGAACCACTTCAACCAAAAGGGAAACTCCAATGAAAAACAGTCAAACAAAACAAACAAAATTTATGTATTAATAGTCAGTAATAAGGTGCATGAACAAACAATTACATACTCCTCTACACCAGTCCTCAGAGCATCTTCTTCATCCGCACTCCATTTTCCAACTCTTCTCCTCTTCTTTGGTTGTTCTCTTCCATTACTTGTCAGAGGAGATACACGCCTTCTCTTTGGGCTCGGCAACTTTATTCTACTCCCCTGATCTGGTGATTCTTCTGATGAATTCTCAATTGAGTCATCATCCCACTGCAAATACAATTCCATAAATCACAGTGCATCATTGGTATGCAAAAAAATTTAATTATGATACTTCTATAGTTCGATTTTTATATAACCTCATTCAACTTGCATGCAGAAATGTGTTAAGGGTGGACATGATCTTTCTGCACAATACAATATCTAAAAACGTAATAGCATTATAATATGGGTGCTACAGAGATATTTTTGGAGCATAATTAATGCACTAATAGAATAAAGGTTCTGCTAGAGTTCTCATTCATAGGAGCTCAACGTAAACAAGAAACAAAGACCATTCATGTTTCCTACAGTAATTAAACACCTGTTCATGTTTAGGTAATAACTACTGATATAGGTAACAGTGGATTTGTCACCTCATGAGTACGGGCAGTACTATTCCTTTCCATTAAGCTTTGTCTCGGTCCATTACTTGGATTTCCTCCATTAGCTCGAACAAATCCAGCAACTTTCATAGCAGAAGGATAGTGTTTGACATGATCCTCTTGTATGGGCTCATGATCTGTACTTCCTCTCATCGTGTCGGCAACTTCTTCAGCAAATGCTAGTTCATTAGGAAGGGGGTCCTTTACGCTTGCTTGAAGATCCATGCGACTTGACTCGAGAGCTTCCTGTATTCTATTAACTTCTGGGGTAGGAGGCAAATTGCATTTGCTACCAGAGCATACTTTCAAATAGTCAGAATCAGAAATCTTAGCTCCTCTAAAAGTCCCAGATGATCTAACCCTGGCATGTTTTTTACCAACAAGTTTGCGACTCAATGCTGCATCTTTTCGCAATGCTACAAGAAAACATGGAACCACCTAAACATGAGGAGTAACTCATAAAACTGAAATAAGCCCAATCAAAGAAAAGAAAAATAAAGACGCACGAAACGTATGACCTAATAAGTATGACCATATTTATGGTTGAACCAGAAAAAAATTATAAGATGGTTTTCAATGTTCTTGTTAAATTTATTAGCTAGCACAAATAACGAATTTTCACAATTTAAAGGGAAAAGTTCAGAAACCCACGTATTTCCCCACTACTTGACAACATTATTACAACTTTTATCAACTAAAACATCCACAAAATTACCTCTGTTGTCGTTAGTAACAGCGGAACCTGGATCAACACTCTGCAAAACCGTTTCTTTTGGCGCAATCCGATTGGCATTCCCCAATCCGAGCAACTTCTTCAGTGTCTCATCATTCTTCAATCTATCAGCAACCAACTCAAGAAACGAAGGCCCCCGTCCTTCCCTTTCTTCTTTCAAATAAGCCCTAAGTGCCTCGACTGCATTAACTTCCTTACTCTTCTTTACCACCCTCTCACGAACACCATGGTCCTGTGCTGCAGCCTCCATCTTAAGCCTCCAGTCAAACAACTCGTCCGAACCCAACCCTCCCTTCTCCACCTCCTTCTCCATTTTCCTTACCCTACGCGTCCACACACTCTTCACTGCGTCACAAAATTTGCCCCCATCCCCATCTTCATTTCTGAAATACTTCACTGTGTACTCCACTGCGACTTGGCAATACGCGTTCTTCATGGCATCGGAAACTTTTTCGATCCCTCTTTGGTATTCTAGTTCTTCAAGATATTCCAAGTGTTCAAGAGTTGTCAACGAAGGTGAAGAATCGCGTGCAATATCCAACTCCAGTTGTTTCAATATAAGCATTTTTCTCAGAAAATAATTGTCCTCCGGGATAGGGAAGGTTTCAAGCATAGAATACAATCTACTGTCATCCACGGGTCGTTTAAGAGCGAATTCGAGAATCCAACTTAAAATAATGGGATCGATGTCCATAGTGGAATCCTAATTTGTGTTTTGCAGGAGAAGAAATGGGGAAATTCAAGGGGTTTTGGAAGAGGAAAAGGTGAAGAAAGCTCTAGTTTTGTTACGGGTCAGAAACGGTTTAGGAACCAAATGTGGGGGAATTTGGCCAAACGGGAGGAAATACATGGAAAAACGGCTATATTTCTTTTGATCAGTAAAAATTAATTAATTGTTTAAAATAGCATATATGTACCAAAAGCCATTTTTACCCTCATGAATAATGAGAAATGAGAAGGGAAAAAAAATCTCACACAAAAGTGTCGGGATCCATTCGAAGTCATCATCCTCGCAGTCCGACCACCACACAACCCAATCACCGACAACAATATCTTCAACAAGATTAGTTTTTTTGTGAATTATGAGATTAATTTTCCATCATAATGTTTGAAAAATTTGTAGATTTTATAATGTTTATTCATTAATTTTATGATATCTATAATATTTATTCTTCATCATTTAGGTAGGTTATTGAGTGTAATAGTTGTTCAAGTGATGAATTTGCTAAAAAATAGCTTAGTCCCAACGAAAATGGTGATTTTCGACGAGAGCATACCAAAAGCCGACTCTTAACAGTCGGTCTGTTGTTGGCCCAGATATTTTTTCAAAATTTGTAAATTAAGAAATTTTAATTCATTTTTTAAAATTAAATAAAGAATTTTAAATTGAAAATTATCAAATTAAATATTATTTTAACCAAATTACCAAATTGTTTTTTTCGTTTTATTTTTTTTAATTTAAAATTATTTTTAATTAAATATTCTTTTTAAACAAATCTTTAATTTTTTTCAATTTTAATTAAATAGTATTTATATTTTTTATTTAATTTTTATAATTTCCTTTTTTATTATTATTATAATTTGTTTAGTGATAATTTAAAAAAATTCCATAATTGTTTTCTTCTTATTAAAATTTAATTAATTTTTTAAAAAATTTTAAATTAAGAAATTTTAATTCTTTTTTTTTTAATTAAATATTCTTTTTAACAGAATTACCAAAAAAAAAATTTGGTCATTAATTTTTATTTAATGTTTTTAATTTTATTTTTTCTTTACTTTTTAAAAATTTCTTAATTATTTTCGATTTATCATAATTTTTTTTTTCAATTTGAAATGGTTTTTTATATTTTTTATTATTTTATTTATGTATTTTTATTTTTTTATTTTTGTATGTAATTCTTTTTTCTTTTTCTTTTTTTTTGTTCTTCTCTTTAATTTTTACATTCTTTTTATTTTCTTGCATATAGTAGTTACAATTCAATTCGCTTATTTTTTTGAGATTATGTTTTATTCAATTATCTTTTGTTGAAAATTCTAATATTTGAATTTTCGTAGGATGGAGTACCATCTAGATGCAGAGTTGAGAGAGATGGTGGGAAAATGTAATTGGAATAGCAGCTTTGATAGTTTTACTACTGTATTGGAGTTTATGGATGATCAGCATAGAAATATGCTACAACAGTCCTTCATGTGGCCCTGTAGCAATTGAAATGGGTGCAGTACTCCGGACAGATCATTGATGCATTACTGTGTTGACTGCTTAGGTCAGTTGACGGAGATGCCCTCCACTTCGACATTTGGGGCAATGTGACCGCTCCAAATGTTCAATCCCTATTTTTGTTAGATGCTCCCATGCCTTGAGTGATTTACTTCATATTTTCACCATGAACTTATTACACTCTTCAACACTGTAAGTTTCGACATTTCTCCTGAACAATGAAACAATGCATTTGCCCCAATACTTAGTTTTCAGGATGCCTTGTATATGGTACATATAATACCCATGATGTGCCTCGTATTGAAACTTCTACGATACCATTTATTATAGAAGGTCATCAATTAGTTACAAATGCAAGATCCTAGACTTCCCTGATTACTTCCCTCAACTTTGTGAAGAACCAACGTATCGGCAGATCATTCTCGCTATCGACTATGCCGAAAACAAGGGTTAAATTTGGATGTGGCATCTGACATATAGCAATGATGAACTTGCATTCGTATATATCTTTCAGAGTTGTACTATCGACTAGAATTAGGGGTCGCATCGCATTTCGAAATCTCCGAATGCATTGTCTAAGAGACATAAAGAAAAATTTAAAACAATTATCGCCCTCCGCCTTAATAAAAAATGCCAGGCCAGGATTAGTTGTCTCCATGTTATGGCAATACCTGGCCAATTTAGCATAGCTCTCCTCGGTCGAGCCCATTAAATCCTCCAATGCACATTCTTTGGTCTTCCAGACCTTCGGTAGTCATGACCACTCCGTACTCTTAGCAGACATCGTTAATGATGTCCAAAAGTCTGTAGATCGTCTGTGGGTCCTGATACTTGTGCATTATTTGTCGACCAATAAACCATGTCGGGCTTGCCTATGATCATTTCAACGAATTCCCTCTTTGCAAGTATGTTGTCATATATATTTGCGAATTACAAATAACGCATTCATGTCCAACTTCATCGCTGCAAATACTAACGGCAACTATCGTCGACTCACATAATCATCAACAATGACTTGTTTGATTTCTTCGCTTTGAACTTAATATTGTATTCTAGTAGAATTCGGTGCCCAGCTTTCTGTAAATCTTTCTTTATTTCAAACAGTTGCTTGACATACAACTCCTCATCATTGGGAACCATACGCGAAGAATTAGATGACGGTCCACTCGGTCCAGCCCCTGCGCTCCCGCCCTACCCATGCCTCAATGAGATAAAGCAATCAAATCTTACTTTGTAAATTCATTTTCATTTTCATTGTCATGAATTACCGATAGAATTCTATACGTAACAGAAAGATCGCGATAAGGAACAACTGTTTCGAGAATAACCACATCATCCTCACAAGTTATCTCCATTGTGTTCCAAAAATCATTGGTATTGTAATCCCCTCCATCTGAATCTACGTGTTCACCTTCGACGACATTCTTCATCACTAAAGTCACGCAAAGAGGAGTCGTGTACATTTTGTTCAATTCAAATAGATAATTCAATTCAGAATTGGAAAGAACCTTCATAGGTGGAATCAGAATGGATATGATTGTTGAATTGAAATCTTAGTTCCATATCGTATTTGGAGGGATCGACTTTCAGCTTATTTTGTAAATAATTGTACATATTTATAAATGATGTACTCGATGTTATGGAAATTGAAATATCGCCACGTATATCACTCGTCCATTTCCATACTAATCGATCGTTTTCATCTAATTCGAAATTTCCAAAATAATAAATTGGGATTACAACCATATCTGGATGACGAAACATAATTTTTAATTATAAGAAAAAAATAGTCGAAAAATCAGCCCAACAAATTTTTTTAAAAAAAGTCCTAACAGTCGACTGTTATAGTTGTTAATAGTCGGTTGCCTAAAGCTGTTAACAGCCGACTATTGAGACTGCCGAAATCATTGTCATGAATATACATGCAGATAAATTTTTTTCTAGTTTATACTTTAAAAAATTATAGATCTGTTGAAAAAATTAATCTACATGTTGGTCTATATCGAAATAAGATTTATCGATTAAAAACGTA
>CAIGRT010019119.1:0-11887 GCA_903798405.1 Fraxinus platypoda | reverse complement strand
TGCCTAAGGTAGATGATGAGCTTTGCGAGTTTAATAAATTAACAAAAATTATAATAAATTTTAAGATGCAAGTGAGTAAAAATTAAAAACGTAAGAGTATAGTTTTGGTTATATCTATTTTTCTTTAAATTTAGTTGGTATTACATTTTATACATCTCTAATTTAATTTCACTTATTCACGATAAAAGAACTTTTTGAAAATTACTTTTATATTTTTATTATTCATGTGTTTTTTATTTTAACCGTGAAAATAATTGAATCTTTACATTAGCTTAAATTCAAGCACAACTCAATAATTGAAAAATTAAGAAAATACGTGACAAAGGACTAGTGATGCTCAAGTAGCAAGGCTTCGAATAAAGCGCTCTTTCTCATTCTAGTTTCATAAAGACGTCTAGTTCATTATCGATTTTCACATTTATCAACTAATTCACTTAATGCACAACAAATTCAAAAAAATTTGACTGCCTTTTACTTTAGCATGCAAAGAGACATCAAGATGTTTTTGGCCATATACTTTCCATTAAAGCCACTTCCATGTGGTGAATGTCCTTTTTCAACTTAATCCACTTGAACATATTAAGCTAATGTGAACAATTATTTATTTATTTATTTATTTTTTGGATTATAAATTGATCAAACTTAATTTTTAATAACATATTTAATTGGATTTACAATTTTTATTCACTTTTAAACACAAATTTCATGAGACCAATCAATTTTTAATCTCAAAAATCTTTGTCAAACCGGAGCTCAATAAAATGAAATACAAAGGAAAAAAAAAAAAATCATAACATCTATCCGTGTTGTCAGATGATTATTCCACACTTTTCCTGGACAATTACTATACACAAACTGTTGAAAATTTAAGCCAAATAATAAAGACGAGAATAATATGAGTATTATAAAAATAATAAATCACAAAGAAAACAAGATTTACGTGGAAACCCAAATTCGGGAAAACCATGGGCAAAGACGGAGAATTCACTATAATCAATAGTAAAGAGTTACAAATGATATCTTTGGACCAATAACTAATTGGACAATTGGTCAATTCCAATTTGTGTTGTACACTACATATTTATAACCAAAGAATCCTTAACATAATAGGACAATTAGTACATAAAGAATTTAATATAAAGTGAAGTCTCAATACAATGAGTAAAACCAATAATGGAGAATTTAGGATAAAATAGGAGTCAATTCACCTTGGACTCCTTCAAGATATCTACAAGTCTGCTATCAACTCTTAATACTCCTACAACAGTATTTCCAATCAAATACTCAACAAGAATTCGGGTCACAATCCAATTCTAACAAAAGCAATTATGATTGTATTTTTGGTTTGATTTCTTTTCATTTTTAAATTAGGTTCTTAATATGAAGCTTTGTGACAAATTAGTTATACTTTATATTGAAAGAGATATTGGCTAAACTTTACTGCATAATTAGGGGAATGGTGGCAGGAATGCACTAAGAGGACGACAATATTTTGTAAATTATTTTTGGGACGGTTTTCTTATAGTGAAAATATAAAAATGTATCTCTTATACTGAAAGTAAACCTCTATAAATTTGTGTCTGCAAGTGTATCTTTTCGTTTCTTTCATTATTAATCTTGAATTATGATAAGTTCCAGCAGGTGGGCATGTCTACATTTGAAGCACTGACTGAGGTGACAGCCAAGATTTCCATGATTTTAGAATGTCTGTCTACCAAATTCAAGTTAGTGGCAAGCGACTCATTAATGTTCCAGCTGGATCTTTATTATTATACGTGTGAGTTGTAACAAAAGGAAAAAAGCAATAATATTGACACTGGATTTTGCAAGAAAATGCTTCCAGCTTTTGCTTCAAATTCAGTGATTTTGTACGAGGAAATGTAATTATTGATAACAACTCAGGTATCAGCTTTATGTACATAATGTACTATAGAATTTACATTAACATAGTTATGTGAAACGGGCTGAACCAAGGTGGTTTAAGAAAGGCCGGGAACAACCCATGCACGAACGAAGGCCAAGCTCGGTTTTGCCACTTTCCGCGATTTGCTTGCCTATTAATAGATGTTCTTTATAGAGGTCCTGTAGTAAATGCTCATAAATATTGTACAAGATTAGATACTGGAATAGATAAGATTTTTTACTTCTTCCTTCATTAGTACTATCGTGATTATCAAGTCGACCTCATGAAACATGTCCATAATGCACATACTTCACTGGTTTGATTTTGATCCCGAGGTAGACTAGGTCTCTGGTGTCACAGAAGGGATTGAAAGACGATCGAGTTGGCTGAATTCGGAGGAAGCCATGGACAAAGGTGAAAGATCTTCCACGGCACTCACAACCTCGGCTATCTTCTCTCGAACCTCGGCAATGGTTGGCCGCTCCCTGGGGCGATGTGATACACATTTCAGCGCAACATTCAGCAGAGGAATAGCATACATTTCAATCTCAGCAACTTCTTTGTCAAAGACCTCTACAGTCCATTCCTCTCTCACCATGGATTTCACCCACCTTGGAAGGTCTATTCCATTGTTTTCAACAATTTTTCCAGTTAGTAGCTCCAACAGAATCACTCCAAAGCTAAAGACATCGGACTTTTCAGTTAAACTTTTCTCCGGGGCGGTATAACCTTTAGACTTATAGAGACAATCTCTGCTGGGATCAAAAAATCTTGAATATCCATATTCACTTATAAGTGGTTCTTCTTCGTCGTTTAAGAGGATATTTGAAAGTTTAATGTTTCCATGAGGGATGATTTCATCATTAGCAGGCCGATGATATATGAAGTTGAGACCTTCTGCTATCCCAGCTGCTATTGACAGCCGAAGTTTCCATGGAAAATTTCTTTTGCCTACAATATAGTCTGCAGAGGAGAAAGAATTAGCCTTATGAATGCATGCAAAGGATAGTTCTGATCAGAAATTGATGTTTTAGGAATTGTTCAAAGTCAAATCAAATGTATTATCCAAACAAACTCCGTAAGTTTGCACGTTTTACTTCATTCATGGCTTGCAAGATCGTTAGTTCGTGCTCTTGGAAAATGAAGTGGGATCGAGTTTGATGACCTCTATCTACAAAAGGACGTAGCCCTCAACTTGAGGGTGAACGAGTACAAGTCTTTGTGTGCTCTGCGTGTTTTTGTTTGTTTATCAGGGAGTAATTCATAACATTAAGTAGGAGAAAACTTGCTAAAATGTAACTAAAGCACCATATAATAACTTACTTTCTAACAGCGTTAGCAGGCTCTCATTCCTTTGGTACTTGTAGATCAGAAGTTTTTCCTCATTGGTAGAATTGAAGGCAACCAGAGGAAGGATATTCGGATGCTTCAAGTTTCCAATCTTTCTCATTGTCTGGTCAAACACCTCAAAGGATACCCTCAGTTTCTTCAATCTCTTGACAGCAAAAATAGCAACGTTCTCGAGTTGCACAATGTAAAGGCTGCTGCAGAGCCCCTCCATTTTCAAGCCAGTCGTTGCTTCCAGAAGATCTTCCAATTTAAACCTTTCCTCAGGTTCAACAAAGAATACGAGCTCTGACTTTCTTTCTTGTGGCTGCACTTCGTCCGCAGCTTTGATTGGAGGATTTTTCGATGAAGAAATAGCTAACGCTGCTTTCTCTTGTGCTCGTTTAAGAGCTCTTATTATCACAAAGAGTAACACCAGTAAAAGGATTACAATGCCAAGACCTAAAATTATCCAAAGACCCCAATTTGTATGCGACTTTGCATCAGGAGAGCTTTCTGACAATGCTTTTCGAGGAACATTTTCTTGAATTGCACTCGAATATTCTCTGTTTTCTTTCAAATCTTGGGTTATATGGGCATTTTTCAAGAACAAAAATGACCTTTTTGAGGATCCAAAGGTTGTAACTCGACCCATGAAATGATTTTGTGAAATGTCTAGTCTCTCTAGATTCTTTAGCTTAGTAAGAGCAGTAGGTACACTCCCACTTAAAGAATTCCTGCTTAGGTCTAAATATATTAGACTTTCGCACTTTGATATCGACTCAGAAATAGTTCCCTTAATGCTATTTCCGGATAAGCTAAGCACTTCCAAATTTGGGAGACTGCATAGAGATTCTACATCAAGAATTCCTGTAAGGTTCAAATTCACAAGTCTTATTATTATTACGGTGGTGCCTCCTGAATTGCATTTAATACCCTTCCATTTATATGAGCAGGGATCAGGCATTAGTCTGTTTCTCTCAATCCTCAAAACATTTTCGGGGTCGACTGCACGAACGAAATTTAATAACGTTGTGGATTCCGACAACTTACCTCCATTGCAGCTTGTGCCAAGTAGAGCAATAGACGCAATACTCACCAGCAACCTCAGAAGCAGCACTAAATCCATTTTGCTGTGCATAAGCATGATCAAACATGTCTAGCGTATTTTTTCACAGGATCAGTATAACGGATTCCATTGAATTAGTATGCTTTCATGCAGTCTCGAAGCACACATGGAGAATATGATGTTCAGGAAGTTAAAATTCTGAAATTCTCAAAGCTGCGTATAGAGACAAATTTCTGATATTTCCTCACTATGTTTTCTATGTCTGATAAGAAAAAATCCTTAGGTAAATTCCAAAGACTGCATATGCATCAACATTCCTTGAGATATCCAATGTTTTTTACAGCTTATCCATCAAATATTTCTTTGTGATATCCATTTGAGGCCAGGTCGCAACACCATGAAAACTGGCCAATGGGAATCTTTCTTGATGTAAACAAGGCTAGATGCACTCTCAACCAATAATTTAATGACTTAAACTTTTAGACGAGATAGTTCAATATGGTATGAAATGTATTGATTGTCCAAGCCAAGGACACGCGTGAGATTTAGAAGACTTGCAATTCTCTATTCATAAAAGCTATGAGCCGGAATGGACCGACTGAGCAAGCTGAGGGGAGTCTCGGCACGTACGTCCATAATATAAGACAAATAGCTATGTACAGAAAGTTGCTACTTGAACTAATAGTAATCAACGGATTATAGTAGTTAAAAGGGTATTTTATTATGCCAGCAAGCATTTGAGATTCTGGTTGGCAAAACCATAAACAAGGAGACCTAGGAGAGATCGAGGTAGGTCACCTGGAACTTGGCACGTATGAATAGTCGTTTTTCTTGATTCGGTTTTAATGTGTTTTGTAAACTGTATTGGACACGAATAAGCCCTCTGTTTGAATTTCCTTTCTAATTGCTAAAAAGTTATTTTTCAAACTCAAACAATAATTCCATCCACACATTCTATATAATCCACTACTATTGACTTATCCACCATTCATTCTACGAGCTTATAATTTTAGCAACAAAAAAAAAAAAAAAAATCCAAACGAAAGGCGAGAGATAGTGTAATAAAATTAATTAGCAACTTTCTGTTCAAATCTGTGTAATTTAGCATACAACAAAAAATTGTTTCCAGCGCTTCGTTTTTTGAATGGTAAGGCCATAAGCATGTATAATGATAAATCGTACATCGAATAAATATGCAAATAATGAAAACATGGGGGCTTAAACTATTCATATCCCTTTCCCTTATTTGCGAAGAAAAAATAAAGCAAAATTTACAAAGTTACGCTCTACCATATCAAAACTAATTACATTTTAAGTATTTTGAAAATTATGTATGAGCTACTTGAATCTGCTCGAATTATCAACAAGATATATTCAAAATTTCCGTAAATCATGAATAAATAGCACTTAATTCTAGAATTATCATTCAAAACTCAATCTTGAAATATATTCTTTTTTTTTTTTTTTTTCAAAAAGGTTTTTATACTGCCAAGAATTTTCTTCTGTACAAACATGACTGTCAACGGTAGTGAAAGGTTGTTACACAAAAAATGGAGCAGCGAAAAATAAAAAATAAAAAGAATTGTGAACAATGTTTAGTTTGCGCTTAAAAGCAACTTTATTTTAAGTTAATTACTTTACTAATATTATTTTAAAATTTACTTTTTTTTTTCGTTAATAAGTAAGTCTTAACAGTCAAACATGGTCTTGATAAGAAAAGACCGCTGTCTGTAGACTTGAGTTGGCACCACAAATGACGTCCCGACAGAACAGTACCCCAGACGTCGAAACAAGAAGATAAGAATCATAAGATGAATTCAAGATAATTGTTAGGGTTTTAGAGTATATTCTTCTCTGTCTCACCCTTCTTTAAATCCAAACATAGTAATTAATGGCAGTTTTCTCGCTCTTTACTACCACATTCAATCACTCCCACTCTTACATTCCTTTCAATTTCTTCACTTCACTGCAAAATTTCTGTGGGGATTCATTCTTCAATTTAAAGGCTAAAGGAAGAATTAACAGAATATGTTGTAGGAAGGTTCGAGTTGTGTCGTCGCATTCCAACCCCAAAATTCTGAAGCGCAATCGCAAATCCAGGTATGGACTGCCAGTGTCTCCTTACGACAGTGAAGAAGAAGAAGATGATGATGATGATGAAGACAGTGGTGGTGACGATTGGATTTCTGATGTGAGTTTCTTTCTTTATTTTTCTTTTCAAATTTGATTTCTTTTTTATTTCTAATGATATTTATGCTACTTTTAGCTCAGAAGAAAGAAATAAAATGGGTTTCTACAAGATATTGTATTTGTTATTCTGTAGGCGAATAAGCATTTTCAGCTAAGATGTTGGATTATTGTAAAGAGAAAAATAAACTGATGCAAAATTGCAAGTCTAAAACAGCAATCTTTACTTGATAGTGTGCACTCACCAAATCACAAATTGAAGAGGATATTCAATGTTCTGCCGTCTGTTAGTGTAAATTATGTATATGGTTTGAAAGATGGACTTGCTTGTACATTAGGACAACTATGGAATCTCTTTTAAATTAAGTGATTATTGGATTAACTTTGGCATGTAGTGCAGGTAAGTGTAATTGATTTTTATATATTGGTATCTGGGACACAGTTTTGATAATTGTCTATGTTAAATCCACTTGTAAACTTTAGGGAAAAGAGAGCTCTTATCAGTTTATGCAAAATCCATGGCATCATTGACGTTCTGCAGAACTTGACATTATAGGGTCTTGTATATCAATCCTTTAAAAAGGATGTTTTATGGCCTCCAAATTACTGGTGCCATGGTAATTTTGTCAATGGAAATCTGTGGTAGTTACCTGTCAGTCAGTTACTGATGCAATGATAATAATTCCACGATGAAATTCAACTTGATATAGTTTATTTGTTTGCACTGTCTGATGGTCATTTTTTTGGTTTGGGATACAGGATGAGTTTGCAGACATCAAAATTTCTGAAGTTGATAGACAACGGTTAAAGATACAGAATTCAACCTTGGTGAAACAAGGTATTTGTAATTCTTTGGGTATTTTCAAAGAGTTGGAGGAGTTATGTGAGGAATGTAAAGTCGTGGTTCACATTCCACGTTTTATTACTAGAGAAGGGGCTTGGATGTAAAGTTATGTTGGCAATGTGGTCCTATTCAACTGAACCACGTGGGATTCTCTTGCATTCACCATTAACTGGGTTTTGGGGGGGAGTTGAAACAGTCTCACTCATTTTTCTTGATCTTCTTCTCTCGCGATATTGTCTGATTAGGTTTTTCAGTCTTTTTTTTTGAAGTTACTATTGATATCTCGTTTCTTAGAGGTTTTCTGGTCTATGTTGTTTGGTCTAACTGATAGACTTAAAGGCTTAGTCCATAGTGTTTGGACTGAATGAGTTACTGTATATTCTTGAGAGCTTTGAGAGGGTTATGATGTTGTATCATCGTGAATACTTGGGAACTTGGTGTTGCTGTGGTTGCAAGACCGTGTCTTGTTTCTAGTGCTGAGGTTTGGGCTTCCGCTGAACCCTGCAGACTAGGTCCATTTGAACTGAACTTTGTTACCATTTCTGGTGTTCCATGTTATGATTTCTGCAGTGCTTGTGCAAATTTAGTGATTTTGTGGTGCTTGGATCCTATACAGAAGTATTAATCGATTTAAGGTAAATCTCATTGTGCAGGCAGTCACAGGCATCTGGAGAGAGGTGGAGGTGCAAGCTCATTAAATTCTGGACAAAACCTTGAAACAAGGCAACAAAAGTTGGGTATAAGGAATGGCAAAGATATCTTAAAAGAGAGAGAGAGAGGCATTTCATATAACACTTCCAGGCAATCAGCAAGCATTGCCTCTTTAGGTGATAGCAGAGAAAAGGTAACAATCATCACAACCATTAAAATATGACTTTGAGTGGTAATGACCGCCATAATGTTTGTTGTTTTATCTGATTGTTCCAGAAAGCAGAAAGTTCTAAGAAAAGATTCTCTCGTTTGTCAGAAGAACTAGACATAGACGAAAGGTGGTTTCCACTTCTTGATTATTTGAGCACTTTTGGTCTCAAGGAATCACACTTTATTCAAATGTATGAAAGACATATGCCATCCCTTCAGATAAATGTTGACTCTGTAGAGGAAAGATTGGGATATTTGTTGAGTGTTGGCGTCAAACATAAAGATATCAGAAAAATAATTTTGAGACAGCCTCAAATTTTGGGGTACACCGTCGAAAACAATCTGAAGTCCCATGTTGCCTTTTTGGGAAGCTTGGGCATTCCAGAATCGAGAATAGGGCAAATAATTACTGCCACCCCATCCCTGTTCTCTTACAGTATTGATAATTCTTTAAGACCTACAGTCAAGTACCTTCTTGAGGAGATAGGAATCGAGAAGCACAATCTAAGTAAAGTTGTGCAGTTAAGCCCTCAAATTCTGGTTCAGCGGATAGACAATACATGGACTACTCGTTTCAATTTTCTGACAAAAGAGTTGGGAGCACCCAGAGAGAGTATAGTAAAGATGGTCACAAAACACCCTCAAATACTTCACTACAGCATTGAAGACGGATTACGCCCCAGGATCAATTTCTTGAGAAGTATTGGGATGTGCAACTCTGAAATACTGAAAGTATTAACTAGCCTTACACAGGTCAGCTGGATTCTCTTGTGCAATTGATTTTGTACCTCAAACTACAATTGGGTTGCTCAACCAACTTGTCTTCAAAATTGATTCCATACTTCTACCTTTTCATGTAGATCTTGTTTAGCTTGATGTCACAATTAAATAGAATTCTCAGATGATGTCATCTGTGCATGCAGGTATTCTCTCTATCATTGGAGGGAAATCTGAAACCCAAATACATGTACTTGATCAATGAACTTAGAAATGAGGTCCATTCCCTGACCAAATATCCAACATACCTAAGCTTGTCTCTCGACCAGCGAATTCGACCCCGCCATAGGTTTTTGGTTTCCTTGAAGAAAGCTCCGAGAGGGCCATTTCCTTTGAGTTCACTGGTTCCAACTGATGAAAGCTTTTGCCACCAGTGGGCAGGAACTAGCTTAGACAAATATCTGGATTTTCGGGAGAGATTGCTTCTCAAAGAGTTCGCAAAGAAGTACGAAAGGCAATGATTAGTTCCATTCTCATTCCTAGTCTACTTGGTAGTACGAACAGCCTAATCGTACATCGTACACATTACAGCAAGTTGAGATACATATACTCTTTTCCTGGGAGCACATTAAGGCGAGTCAGATGTTCATGACACATACATTTATATTGAAGAAACGTGTCTAATATTACTCAATCTCTGTTTTATATCTGTGCCAGGTCCAGGTTATGTCTAAATTTTGCTATACAATTTTGTGAGGTGTAGCAGAGTACTTTTACTGACTTCTGTTGATTCTAACAATCGAACGTCATCACTGGAACCCATCATATCAAGGTTAGGTTTAATTCGATTCTGATAAACATGAACTATCACAGTGTAAGCATTCACGCAGGACAACATGCACATGAAACATGGAGGACAATACATCTTCATTTGAATACATCGTATTATTATTATTATGCTTTAATTATCTGGTCAACTAAAATAGTTTAACTGAATTCTAGAAGTATGAATTGCACAATCATTCTTATCATCTACCTTGTTTTTATTTTTAAACCCAAATTCTAATGTTTGCCTCTTCTGGGACAGGTTTGTTATTTGATTGCAACTCGTTAAGAGATAAGATATGCAATAGCTAGTCTTGGCGGCCGCTGATTTCTTGCTGAAGGATTCCATTGTGCTTGATTTTTTGACACTTCCCCGTCTTTCATACTTCTTATCACGTACAACGGGTATGCTTTTCCCTGTTGCGCTACCTTCACAACTACCAACTTGTATTTTGATTGCAGTAAGAAGATACCAGTGATTATTATTTCCAATTTCCTTTTGAATAGGTAGTGGTAATTCCTCTCTTTTTCCCCAATAAAGGCATGATTAACTATTTCATAAAAATCATTCTTTTCTACTGAAGCTACCCTCTTGTATATTTTGTTGTAATATTTGTCCTCTCTTGTGATTGGTATGTATTATGACTTGGGATACTTCTTAGCCATGAAAATATTTGTTCATCTATAATCAAAATGTTGGCAAAGTTATTTCTATCATTTGTTTGTTCGTACTTGATCCCAAGCGCACGGTATTGTTAACAAGTAATCTTTGTATAAACTTCATTGTTGCTAGATTTCGTGTTCTCGACTACCAGTCATGACACAAAGTAGATTACACAAGTTTTAGACACCACTCCCGAACTTAAGGACAAACATTGTCCTTTATGTTTAACTGGTACGAAGATATTTGCAAACTGATACTCTTTTAACTCACTAATTGGATCAAGATTTTTACACTGTTGCATCGCCAAACATGTCATAAGTGGTTGAAAGAATATTTTGCGCCAATGATGAGTAAGATGTTGCGAAATTACATGGAAATGACGACGAATCAAATTTCCACAATGTCCATTAAGTTGATCAATTGGAGTTTGGTTTTCTTTTCTACTTTGACTTTGTTATCAGCATATGAGTTTCAACCATCAATGATTTTTGTTTGCATTAAATGAAGCTTATTGTTTTGATATTAGTGTTAGCTTCTCTCGATAAAATTTTATACTCCCTCCGTCCCATTTATATAGATTGAGTTTTCTTTTTCTCTTGTTCCAAATATATAGGCTTGTTTCTTAATGTAGAATATTTTGTTGTGTTCTTCTACTAATATACCCTTATTAAATTTTCCCCACTTAATATACAAATTTCTTGAAAATTCAAATTCTNATAATTTAGTTTTACACACTGAAAATTAAATAGGGGTAAACTAGGAAAGATTTTGACAAAAATTAATTTTCCAATGACATTAAGTAAGCTTTTTTAATCCGTGTGAAAAACTAAACAAGCCTATATAATTGTGATGGAAGGAGTATCGTAATTTATATAATAATTTAAATTTTTGGTTATGGAATCGAATCAAATCAAATCGGAACCACCAACTCAAACCAAATCGGAACCATTTGGTTCAATTCCAGCTCTCGTTGAAATCGAACCATTTGATTCTATGCTCATGCTACCAAATTATTTTAAGAAAATTTAAATATTTTGTTCTTTGAAATACTACTGATAAATGCTATCCACCATTTAAAATTATTAATTTTTTTTATTAAAAATTCTTCAATTTATTATATGATTCCGTTAATCAAATGGAGAAATGAACGGGTTCCTAAGTGGAGAACATTAAAAATAAAGGAAGCCGTTATTTACGTCCACCCCACTTTGGTGAACCCCAATTTCCGTCTTTCTTTCATATTGAAACATACACATTGGTGAAAGCTGCAGTAATAATTTTGTCCAACATTAATTTAAATCACTCAATTACACATTCAATTCAATATAATTAAGTGTGAGCAATTTCTCTTAATGCATTTAGATTCCTTTATGAAAAGGGTTTTGGATTTTGTGTTAAACATAAATTCTAAAAGAATATAAAAATGTTCAAAAGAATTTAATGAAAATAAAGATTAGTGGATGATATATATATATATACTAGATGCAAGCA
>CAIGRT010019118.1:0-21642 GCA_903798405.1 Fraxinus platypoda | reverse complement strand
GCAGTATAATAAATGAAACTAAAAAATCATACTAAAAAATCCAAAACTCTCACCTGAACAATATATAGATGCAGATACACATATATACCTGGAAGATAGAGTAAAGAAACTCTGCAATTGGTTTTAATTTATTTGCATGTATATCAGTGACAAGTCTGTTTGTAATTTTTTTTAAAAATAATATTATTATATTATATAATAACTAAGTAGGCATATACCGGTTTCAAACCAGATCAGTGTGAAAACCAATGTGACAAAAATAAATAGTGAATATCACATTCACTCTTTTAATAGAAAGAGAGATACAAAAAAATCATTAATAACATTTTAAGAGACACAAACAGATTTAATTGACTAATTGATTGTTGAAAGGATTTCATTTTTATATATTCTACAAATCAAAATTTCAGAATATTATGGTATCAATTGAGGTAAGAATACATAGTGTAGTGGTAAATTCTTTTTTTTTCTTGATATTTATATATTTNTAATTGACTAATTGATTGTTGAAAGGATTTCATTTTTATATATTCTACAAATCAAAATTTCAGAATATTATGGTATCAATTGAGGTAAGAATACATAGTGTAGTGGTAAATTCTGTTTTTTTCTTGATATTTATATATTTGTGGCGTGAAATACTTTAAAGCCTTCGAGTTGATTTATATGTTAAATCATTCAGCATATACCGTTATGTCAAATATGTAAATTCTACAGAATATAGGAATTTTTAAGAAAATCGTTGAACTATTGGATATCGCGATCAATTTGCTCTAAATCTAAGAATATTAGTATGTTATGTCATTTTATATTTATATCATGTTAAATAAAAATATGCACGTATTTTTACCGAATGTTTTCAAAATACTCACTCTTACAATAAATTTTCATATTAGAATAGTTCGTGTGGACGAGTGAAAGTTTGGCCGAGTGATACTTATGGGTCGCCAAGTAGAATTTCTAGAAATGAAAATTGCTAATTTTTATTTGAATAACATCTTTTTGTTAAATTTTGTGCACATTATTTTTGTTTTTTTTAATGTTTGAGCATTTCACATTCTTTGTTAAAGTTAAATTGATGATTTGAAATCGTAATATTTCAAGATTTTACTTAATATGAAAATTTTCACTTAAATTGTTGGTTTCTCATTATCGATTTATCGATCAAATCTCAAAATTTGAATAAAAGTGAACTTCCGCTTAAATTAGATAAATAATATTTTTGGTAACACTTCAAGTCTATTTTTTATTTAAAAAAATGAAATAGATTTCGGGGGTGTTACAATTAGTTTCTATATATTTACGATAAAGCTCCAAGTACGAGAAATTTTAACAGAATTAATATCGACGCTGACATGGCCGAACTTGATTGGCTTACTCCTTTTCTTCCCAACTTCCAATGGTGTCTGTCTGTCTAATTTTTCTGTTAAAAAACTCTATACTTATAGCATGATTGATATATTTATCCCCTATTTAAGCCTTATTTTTGGGCCAAAATGTATTTTGGAATAGTGTTTTGTTGGAGAATGTGTGGTTGAAAAATAAGAAAATTTTTAGATTTCCTTGTAAAATTAATTTATGGGAGAATGTGTCGTTAAAAATTAGCATTTGAAAAAACGAAGGTCAAACACAGACCTAAAGTTATGCTATCGCTCTATGGTCAACCAAGTAAGTGTACTTTAATTTTGGCGATTGTAATTATTCTTTAACTCTTGTTTGGTGGGGATTAAAATCAGATTTTTAATAAATTTTGATAAAAATTGATGAAATGTGTGGTTGATAAATTGTGGGACCCTTGAAATGTGTGATTAAAATTAATTGTTGACTTTGATTTAAATTAATACGAATTCCACAATTTCTCAACCACACATTTGATTTTAAGTCGGATAATTCTAATTCATTTCCTCACTTAAATGAACAAAAATTGATGACATGACAATCAATAAATGATGTATGTCACTGAAGTGAAAGTATAATTACTGCGAATAGAATTTACCTTGAAATTTTTTAAAATTATTTAGAAGTTTATTTTGTTAATAGATTGATGTGTAGTATAAATTAAATATATTTGGTATTTTAATAAATTAACAAAGTAAATTTGTCAATTAACATTAACAATTTTCATTGAATGCAGAATTTGCTTTCCATAAAAGTTTAATTTGGAGTTTTTTATTTAAAAAATATTTATTGGTCAATAAGCACTAACTTTAACCAAATTTCCATAAATTTAATAAATAGTATACCACCTTCTGAAAATAAGGTAAATGGATAATTTGTAGAAAGGAATTCTGTATTTTGTTAAGCATTAAACTATACAAAGGGTCATCATTTTACAATGGGAGGCAAGCATACAAGGTAACTACATAAATCACTCTAAATTACGATAGTATTCAGATCATGGGATATGCAATTTACTTAATTTGATATGATTTAGAGTTGTTTGCATATATATAGTAATTGTAACGACCTAATCATGTGTCCAAGATGTTAATTAATTACGTAGTGTCTATTTTGGAGGAACATGTGCCCATTTTATCTCTTATGGATTCATTTCACGTCCCTCGAGATCCAAATCTATAATTTTTATTTTATGAGAGACTTAAGTTGAATTTCGATACTAATTGAGCAAGTAATACCGTGAATAACTCAATTCTCCTGTAAGATGGGGCTATGAATTTGGATTTTGGAGGACACGAAAGAAATTCGAGAGAGATAATATAGACATATGTTCTCTTAAAACGAACAATGCATATGATTTAATGACATAGACTCGAGTTGTAACACTAACGCTACATCATCACTATCATTTATAGCTATACACAAATGAAAGGATATTTAACCAACCTAATTTATGGTGATATGCCTTGTATTGAAGTGGATAAAGATTTTTTTTTTTTTTTTTTTGACAATTAGATAAAGTTTCCACTTCTTTCGAGGAGAGTATAACCTTTTAGGCTCGTTTATGCTCTCGACACATTCTTCAACTACATTGTTGTTTACAAACTTTCGAACATTATGAAATAATTGAGCGAAAGTCTTACAATATTTTGAGAATAATCAATTTTATATACTTTCTATTAAACATACCTTCTAACCAGGGGCGGAGGCAGGGGGGTCCTGGGGGACCCGAACCCCCCCCAATTTTTTGACAATTTTTTTTTTAATTTAAATTTTTTTCTTTTTAGTTATATGCTAAGTTCCAGCCCAAAATTAGTAAAGATTAGTACTTTCTTTTATACATTTCTTGATTTTTTGTTAAGTTTTCGTACATTAATTTATATTCCTTTGTTTCTTTCTTCATCACAAAGTACCAACTTCCCTAATTTTAACAGATAATATTTTGAAAAAAAAATTCGGGGGCCCCCCTTCAACTCTGGGAGCCCCATACTTCGACTGGCTGGCTCAGCCTCTGCTTCTAACTGTAGAGGCATTTTGATTTTAAAAAATTAGTAGAACCAGATTTACATTTTTGTAACTGTATTATTGAAATCCTATTATCACACAAACTAATACCTACTTAGTGCTCGAGTTCGAACACGTGAATACTTAGAATAAGTGACGCGTGCATATTTGAAAGAGTCGAATCCGTGATAGTTAGTGTAATATGTGTTCATACGTTTATTTACCATTCGGTCTATCTTGACTTTATTTTTAGAGTATTATCACGGACTCGACTCTTTCAAATCTTGGTGCGACATTTATTTCAAGTATTTACACGTTCGTTTTCGGTTCGTCTCAAACTCTTTCGGCCTTTCATTTATTTCAATCTTTTTTTCTTCCTAGTTTGACGCTACCGGCGCGTCAATTTTTTTCTCTATTTTACAGTCGTGTCAATTTTTTTCTCTATTTTACAGTTGTAATGGCATTTACGTAATTTTACCAAATTCCACGTCCAATTCACAATCCCCAAAAGGTTATTCAGATCTGTAAATTTACACCTCTTATACATCGAACAATTTCGAAACTAAGTAATCTAATCGGATCGTCCACTTTTTCACTATTTATATTACAACCGTCGGATCTATTCTACTGATCGATTTTTATTTCTTTCTGTTAGGGTTCCAACAACCCACGCATCCAATCCTTGCCGTAGAGTTAAAATCGAATGGCTGAAAATACGACACGCTATGTAACTATTTTTACCGTATTTCTCATTTTTCTCGCCTTGAAATTCTAATAAACCCTTGACTCTCCCGTGCCTCTTAGAAAAACAAACCCTAGCACACTCTCTCTCTCTCTAAAAAAATATCAATTTTTTGAAAAAGAAAAAAAATTGCAAAATCTTAAATCAAATTAGGGTTTCATACGAAAACTATTCTCCTCCTCACCTGCTTTATCAAATCTCTCTCGCATGCTGGATCTCACCGCTCCATCTTCGTTGTTTCGTTAATTTCCAGGACGGGTAAGAGATCAAATGTATTATACAAATAGTATTTTTACGTGTCAGTTATGTTTATATGTGATTTTTTAGTTTTATTTAGTGTCATTTGATCTTTTGCTGTGGAATCAGTTGGAATTCTGTAGTTTTGTGGTTATCTTGAGTTATATTGAAATTTGGCTGTATTTTTGGTTGATTATTGATTTTATATGTGGTTTTTGCGGACAGATCTGGATGGGAGATGAAATTTGGGGCTATTGTTTTGGGGTGATTAGATTGAGGGATTGTTGATGGAAAATAGCATAGAAAATTCTGCAGGTGTTAAAATTCCCAGGAAGAGCAGATCTTTAGATCTTCAAAGCCTCTATAAATCTGGGTTTTCCAAAGAGGTACGGAGTAAAAAGGATTTTCTTGAAAAAAACCACTGTGAAGATGTTAACAAGAAGAAGAAGAGGAAGGGTAGAAAGGAGGTTCCTTTGAGTCATTTTGATCCCCAGGCTAAAAAGAGGAAGGAGCATGTCAATGAGGTGACACCTGAGTTGGAATTGAAAGCAAAATCCAGCAGTGACACAAATGGATTGAATGACATTTCGCTTGCATTGGGCGAAAAAGCCAACATTTTTAAGATTCCGAGACGTCCACGTGGTTTGGTGGGGCGGAAAAAGTCTGAAAGGAATCAGGATACTAAGGAGCTGGGAATTTCTGATTCTGTTGATCGGGTTGAAAAATGTAGTGCTGAAATTAATAAGTACGAGGATGATGGTGGTCCAGATGACAAGATAGTTAAGGTAGTAGACATTTCCGCGGCAAAGGTTGTTAGTTCGAAAGTAAAGCGAAGGGTCGGCCACAATGAAGTTAAGGAGAGCAGGACGAAAGAAGCTCGACGAGCTAAGGAAGAAGATTGTCGTGTTGGTGTAAATAATGGTGGTGTTTCCTCTGAAAAGCGGTGGAGTAACATTAGGAAGAGGAAACATTTGGCCACTGGCAGTGCGAGCAGTGGAAATGCATCAAAGAAGACCGAGCCTTTATTGGGTAATTTAGTCTCAGCTAATCATGCTATTGATTTTCAACATGTTGATGGCGACGAGAATGACGATGAGGAGAACCTGGAACAGAACGCAGCCAGGATGCTTTCATCTCGATTTGATCCAAGCTGTACAGGGTTCTCGTCAAAGAGCAAATCTGATGTGTCACGATGTGCTAATGAATTCTCTTATCTGCTTTCTTCTGCTCGAGATACTGTTAGTCGAGAGGCTAACTCATCTGCTGATGTGGAGTCTGCATCAGCTCATACTGACATCAGGAACCTTAGACCAAGGAAAGAGCACAAAGGGAAGCGCATTTCAAGAAAACGCCGTCATTTCTATGAGATTTTTCCCGGAGACTTGGATGCATACTGGGTTTTGAACCGCAGAATCAAAGTTTTCTGGCCATTGGATGAAACTTGGTATTATGGCCTTGTGAGTGAGTATGACTCCGAAAGTAAGCTTCATCATATAAACTATGATGATAAAGATGAGGAATGGATTAATCTTCAAAATGAGAAGTTCAAACTCTTGCTTCTCCCTAGTGAGGTTCCTCTCAATGCAAAACCTAAAAAACCATCCAGATTTGATAAATTTGTTCATGAAGGTAAAGCAGGCATGGCTGAAGATGATGATAGCTCTGTAGGGACGTATTTGGACTCAGAGCCCATTATATCATGGCTGGCACGGTCTTCTCGTCGTGTCAAACCTTCACCTAACCCTTTGAAGAAACAGAAAACCATGCAAGTGCATCTCCCTGTGGTCTCTCAGCTGTGGTTTGACAAATCAGATAACAAGAACAAAGATGTGGACTCCTCTGAAAGCGACAGAAGTCAGCTAACACTGCCAGATGATTCAGATGTTGCGAGAAGGGTCGCTAAATCTCGTGTTGGAATCCATAGTAACTTCCAAAATAGAAATCCTGTAGTGTATATGAGGAAGCGTTTTCGCAACAAATGTGGAGGGTTCTCTTCTGCTATTAGACATGGCAAAGCACGTGAAAGTTCAACCTGTAAGGGTAAGGTTACTCTTCATGCACCAGGTATGAATACCATGCAGACTACAGAAGGTCACAAAAGATCTTCTGGATGCGTGGATATTACCAAGCTGTCATGGTCAATTGATTATGATGGTGACCTCAGATTAAGTAAATCATTGGTATGTTCTAAACGATTGAGACTTGAAATATGCATACCTGTTTTGCCTTTCCTGGAATATCTACTTGGAAATGGAGATTTTTGGCTGTCCCATACCGTGCTACTGCTTCAACATGGTGCGATTGTGACTGTATCACCTACTATAATGATGGAGATTCTTTTTGTCGATACTGTTGTTGGGGTGAGATCTCTCTTGTTTGAAGGCTGCCTGAAACAGGCTGTAGCCTTAATCTTCCTCATCCTGACGGTATTCAATCAACCTACTGAACAGAGGAATGTTCACATGCAGTTGCCAGAGACCTCAATGAGGTTCAGACTTTCTTGCATTCAAGATCTAAGAAAGCAGCACCTGTTTGCATTTTACAGTTTCTCCAAACTGAAAGAGTCGAAGTGGCTATGCCTAGACTCTAAGCTTCTGCAACATTGTGTACTCATGAAACGACTACTGGTATCAGAATGCACATATGATAACATCAAGTCACTTGAACATGAGAGCTTTCTGATGCCAAAACCTTGTGTTGGTTTGGCACTGCCCTCATTTGAGGTATTTCTTTTTTATCCATGCATATATTATTTTAGAAGTCTCCTTTCTATAGCAGGTCAGGGATTGGACTATATAAAGTAATCTGATTTACTTGCACCAACACAATAAAGTTTGGTAACTTCATATGCTTTATGGTAATAGAAACTGATATTGCAAAATTATGAATAAACCATCTAAATTTTGGTATCAGAATCCTAATTTATTGACGGTATTTTGATTCCTTATCCAAGCAAATGTACCAAAAGATGGTGGTGGAAATTCTTAACATCTTCTGCTTAACTATTTTCTAGGCACAGTCAATCTACTCTCTCGGCCTTCATCTGGTTTCTGAAATTTCAGATTGGGCTTCATCATATTCTGAATTGCCTGGAATCCCTTAATTCTCAATGGAATGAGAAATCACAAATCAGACAATTATCAAATTCTTCCTTCGTCCATTCCTGCCAATACATCGAGACCTGCAATTTTCTTTATTCAACAGCAATATGCTGTTTGTTATTATTTTTTTATCAGAAAAATGAAATTATTGGAAATAGTATGAGATAAGGAATCCTCCACCAATCGAGATGGAACAAATCAATGATTTAATACGTCTTTCCAACCTAGAAGAATTGAAGAAAAGGAAAAATTCTATTTCCTTAGATGTGGTGCATTTGTGGAATCAATGATGTTCCATTATGTAAGGCGCATCTGGAGTGCCTCAAGGCACTAATTTTCGTTCTATTTTTCTTAGGAAGATGCCTCATTGAATGAGGCTCGCGCCTCAAGGTGCGTGAGCCATGGCCTCAATTTTGCCCGACATTTGATTTTTTTCCCCTTCTATTGTAAGTCTGAAGGTGAATATTAGGGGGCTTTTTTATTTGGCCCATCTCAAATAAAATAATGTCTTGGGTCCATCAATTCTTTTACTTGTTTGACCTAATCAACCCCACCTCAGCATCTTAAAGCTTACTAAATAAGATTTCAAGGCAGCAAACTTCAGCAGCCTGAAAAAACCCGGCAGGTGTTATTAATTTTTTTTCCTTTCCCTTTTTATTTCTTTTTTATATAATTATATTAATGGTTGGTTTGTTTATTCTGATGTTATATCTTTGGATATTTTTTAAGATTACTTATGTTTTATTATATGTTTATTTTTTGACTTAATGTTTGGTTTGCGGCTTACACAAAAGCAATGCGTTGTTTTATAACGTGGCTTATTATATTTGTTAAAGATCTATGTTAGATGCTCTAGATCATCCAGTAGATCTAGCAATGATACGAACGGAATGACGATCAAAAATTGTGTAGCCAACAATTTGTTGGGAGCAAGGCTTAGTTTGTTATTAATTATTATGTTGTGCCAGTGTTGTACACTTGTTTTCTTTTGTGTCAAAGGTTGACAGTATGTACAAGCAATTTTGGTTACCAAGTTCTGCTTCTCGCTGGCACTCACTTCTGGTTTCTCTTGTTGATTAGGGTTTAAAGAAGAAAGATGTGCTTGGCATTCTGCCTATGGGTGTTTCTAGAGAATCCTGCAAGATAAGGATGAACCAGGCTGTTTTTAATTTGGCTACAAAGCTTGCAGAGCTTCCACCATTTGCCTTTTCGTTTACTGCTGCACCCGCCTTCTTCACAACACTGCATCTCAAGCTGCTCATGGATCACAATTTTGCTTGCGTCAACCTTCAAGATCATGGCATATTGTGCACACTGAGAACTTCAGAAATTTCCTGCCAATCTACTACAGATGACTACACTCATACTGAGTCCTGCTTGGTGAATGTTCAAGATAAAATTGCTAAATATAATAATGTAGGAACATTGTTTACTAGAGCTCCTGCATCTGTATTGTTTTCTAGTTCTGAACAAGAGTTGGGGAAAGATGTCTCCATAAGCAATGATCATAAATCTGACTCGATTGGGGTTCTTCACAAGGAGAGGTCAGATAGCTCTGAAACTACTGGTTGTTCCAAAGATTTTGAAAAGAATGTAACTGAGTTTATTGTTCAATCACTTGAGCACGAGTCGAAGAAGCAGATGCATGAGCAGTGTGTTGTAATTGCAACCCAATCCATCACATTTCCAAGCTCCAATCCTGGATGTGATGATGGGTTGAGTGGCATGAGTGTGGAAGTTCCATCCCTTGACCAAGTTGATACACCTTTTGGTCGGAGAGGACGTATATCCCGAGAGATTTCTGATGTGAGTTGCAATATGAGTGATGGTCTTGTCCACAGCCCCAATCCTACTGGTCCCAGGAGTACTTGGCATTGTGGTAGAAGCAGCTCGAGTACTGCACCTTCTGAAGATCTGTCACCTGTGGGGCATGATGTGAAGCGAAACTTTATGGCCAATGGATTCAGTAATGGGCCGAAGAAGCCACGTACTCAAGTTCAATACACATTGCCTTTCGGAGGTTATGACGGAATTACGAAGCAGAAAACCCATAACCAGAAAGTTCTACCTTACAAAAGAATTAGGAGAGCTAATGAGAAGAGGGTATCTGATGGTTCTAGAAGTTCTCAAAGAAATCTGGAGTTCTTAGCGTGTGGTGCAAATGTTTTAGTCACCCTTGGGGACAAAGGTTGGAGAGAATGTGGAGCACAAGTTGTCTTAGAACTTTCAGATCATAATGAATGGAGATTGGCTATTAAACTTTCTGGGATTACGAAATATTCATTTAAAGTTCAACATATTTTGCAGCCTGGGTCAACTAACCGCTACACACATGCTATGATGTGGAAAGGGGGAAAGGACTGGGTACTGGAGTTTCCAGACAGGAGCCAATGGATGCTTTTCAAGGATATGCATGAAGAGTGCTACAATAGGAATATTCGTGCTGCTTCTGCGAAGAACATCCCCATTCCTGGAGTCCGACTTATTGAGGAAAGTGAAATTTATGGAACTCAAGTGCCATATGTTAGGAATCCTGTAAGGTATTTCCAACAGGTTCAAACTGATGTTGAAATGGCGATAGATCCCTCTCGTAATTTATATGATATGGATAGTGATGATGAGCTGTGGTTAATGAAAAACAAGAAATCTGACAGTAGATGTGGAGAGATATCTGATGAATTGTTTGAGAAGACCATCGACATGTTGGAAAGAGTTTCATATGTCCAACACCGTAATCACTTCACATATGATGAACTTGAAGAGCCGATGGCTGGGATGGAGTCCAAAGAAGCTGCTAAAGTCATTTATGAGCATTGGCGAAAGAAGAGGGAAAGAATGGGCATGCCATTAATACGTCACCTCCAGGTACTTATTTAAATCTTTTGTAGTAGTACATGGCTAGTACCGTGGACACTTCAGTAGGGGAGTGTATTTAGCATGGCAGTGCATGTCCAATATCTTTACATGTAATTTCATTTTATGATTAATTTATGATATCAACATAATAATGCAGCATGATTCAGACCGAGCCATTTGATTTATTTCGAAGAAAAGATAATGCCAAATCAATGTGCTTGTATGTGTGCATTTGATTTCTTATTGTCTCTCACTTTTGGTAATTTTAATTTTTTTGGGGATCTTTACATCATTTTGATGTTGCTGATCAACTTTTCTTCATCTTGTATGTTATCAGCCCCCTCTTTGGGAGAGGTATGAGCAGCAGCTGAAAGAGTGGGAGCATGCTGTGGCCAGAGGCAACACTGCACTCTCTGCTGGTTTCCCTGAGAACTTATCCCCGCTTGAGAAACCACCCATGTTTGCATTTTGTCTAAAGCCACGAGGTCTAGATGTTCCCTACAAGGGTTCAAAACAACGGTCCCACAGGAAATTCCCAGCTTCTGGATACAGCCATACTGTTTCAGGGGATCAATATGGCCTTCATGCTTCTGGTCGCATTCTATTCTTTCCAGTGTCCAAATTTAATTTTTTAATAGATGTACCTCTTTGAATATTTATTTGTCTTCATCCTTTGTTCCCTGCTACAAGTTAGTTTTTCTCCCTCCTTTGTTAATATTTTACCTGTTATGGCAGGGAGAAGATCTACTGGGTTTGCTTTTGGAGATCAGAAGGGGTTATATCCAGTCAATGTATATGATTCTGCTGATGCTTCACCATTGTTACAGGCTTCAACTCGAGTACTGTCTCCAAGAGATGCTGGTGGACTAGGAAATTTCTTATTGAACACCGATGCATCTGAGTGGAATCGTCAAACCAAATTTTATAACGACAAACTGAAGAAGCATGGATTATATTCATCTTATAATAATCAGCACACAATGGCCTCTTACAACAAGAGAACATGGAACTCAAATGGGGTTCCACAGCTGAACACGGGTTTACCCGAGTGGTCAAGTCAGAAGCCCTACCATTTTGATGGACACCACAGGATTGCGGTTGAGCAGTTGGACGGATCAGATCTTCATGAGTTCCGATTGCGTGATTCGTCTGGTGCGGCGCAGCATGCGCGTAATATGGCTAAACTGAAGAGGGAGAAGGCACAGAGATTGCTTTACAGAGCAGATTTAGCTATCCACAGAGCAGTAGTTGCGTTAATGACAGCAGATGCAATCAAAGGTGCTTCAAACTCAAATGGCAGTGGTTAAATTGATTGGTGTGATTATGTAATTATAAATAGCTTATCGAAGTTGCATGACTATTTTGAGTGGCCCCTGTTTTTTCCGAGATGTTTGACTGCCATCTTTGTCTATAGCAGCCAGTATTGGCTAGAGCAGTTAGTGCAGTAAATGTTGGCTTCTGCCAATCCAGATAGTGCTTTTCCCCATCAAAACCACTTGTCGTTATTCCAGCAGTCCTGGTTTCTAGCCATTTTATCCACTTTTCTGGAAGGAGTCGATTTCAATTTTTCAGTCAGATGCAACTTCTACGGTACTTTTGCCAGCAAGGGCGTGCGGAATTTTTGCTGTCAAGCGCTGTACAGAAAACTTTATTTGCCTTTTTTTTTTTTGTGGTTCTCCTTTTGCTCTGCTCTACCATTCAACCTTAGGTTTAGTGTTCCATATTAGTAGAGTAATGAACCCAAATAATATACATCTCTTGGAATCAGTTTGTGAGTTTGAAATTGAGCTTTTCAGCAAAACCATGTATTTACAGGAAATTTGAGAAAGTGATATGCTGCAGGTAATTTTTCCTCAAATACTTCATGATTATTTGTAAGATTAGATCACATTATTTTGGTCATGATTAACTGTTCCAAGATATGTACGGATCTCTTTGTATAAGCTTGTGGTATTAAGAATCATGTCGACCCCTTCCAAAGATTAGGTGGGGGTTATTGTGAAGTTGGCAATGATGACAGAGTATGAGACTCGTTCACTAGTTTTTAGGTTAATTTTAGGGGAAATAGCACCCGGGTCCTAAACATTTTACTTAGTTGCAGATTATACTCAATTTTTTTCATTTTTGCACCCATAGTCCCAAACCATTCATTTTAGGGTTTTGCTATGGGTGTACTCATAGGGGTGTACATAATGGACACCCGACGCTTCCCCTATTGTGGGGACGCCTGTCGGCAAGGGGCGCACCGGGTGTCCATTATGGACACCCTTATGGGTACACTCATTTACCCAAAGCATTTTCTGTCATTTTAATGGTAGGTAGAGGGCAAATGTACGTAATCCGTCCATTCTTTCGTTAATTGACTAAAAAATTAAAATTGACTAAATCTAACCAATTAAATGAAGAGTAAAATGGTCAAATCACTATTCCCACTTCCCTTCGAAAGTCTAATGACGCGATCATTTTACCCTACACTTAATTGGTCAGATCGAGTCAAAATTTTAATTCCTTGGTCAACTAATGGAGGAATGGACGGATTTTGTCCATTTGTTCTCCAGCTGCAATTGAAATGAGAGGTTTGGAACCTTGGATACAAAAATGAAAGGTTTTGAGTATAGTTTTCAACTAATTAAAAGACGTGGGATCCCAGCTGCAATTTTCCCTTGGTTTGATTAGTCTTTGAACTGGGATGAGTGTTTGGCTCAAAATTGATTTTTACTGTTACGAGTAATTGAGAAACTACTGAAGAAATGCTTGAATTTGAGAGATGACCTTCCAATACAACATGCCTTGCACTATCTTCGGCTCTGGATATTCTGTAGCTTTCCTTCATCTGGCACACTAGGAAAACCACGCCTTTTTCTTAGAAATCCTTTTGAGCATTAATGGACTGTGTTTAGACGAGGAAATCGACTAGGAACCCAATATCTTCTTGCCATCTTTTGAAGGATCATAACAAGCTATTTTCTAAACAAAAATCAGGCAATGCCCTTCTGGTTCATCCATTAATCTTTTGCTGCAATCCTGTTTTACTTGACAAAGTCCATGCCCTTCCACTTGACACTCATTCTTTGTTGTCCTTCACCCGTTTTGTATACTTTTTCCCCTTTGGAACTGCTGTTTTGTCAGCTCGATATTGTGATCTTTTAACAAAATGAAAATGATACATGTACGGTGGGTTGAACTCGATATTTTTTGACTTCTCTTTTCTAATTTTGACGAGTTCAATCTGATTCAAATTATCAATATATGCTCCAAAAATTACAACTCCACGATTCAGTCGTGGTAACATTACCTAGAGGCCGTGACACTATTACATAAGCACTTTTTATGTTTTGTCCACTCAAAAAGACTGATGATGCAAAAAGGGTAGCAAAAACATACTAAAACTTCGAACTGAAGAGATGTCAATGGAGCCTAGGGTGGCTCTCTCCGTCCTTGAGGTCTGCAGATTAAAATATTTTCATTTATCGTCCTATTTACTAGTTGCTATTATTTTTTATTTTAAAAATATAATTTAAATTTAAATTATAAAAATAAAAGAAAAAATAAGATTGAAGTGAGGATTATGTCCCGTCCCGTCCCAATTCCTCGGATGAAGTATTGGCTTGTTGCACAGATTTTCAGTAATAGTGCACGTTTGGTAAACTCAAAAAGTTTTACTGTAAGCTAATAAGTTGTGTAATAAATAATAATTTTAAGTTAGTGAAGAGTAAGTCGTTTTCTTGGTAGTTACTTTTAAATCAATTAACTCATTTATTTTTATATTAAATTTTCCTTCACAATTCATGAAAGCTGCATCATTTTAGACTTCCACTTATAGATCCTGGCCTAGAAAAGTGAGCGTTGGAGGAAGGTTGAACAAAGAATAATAAGAAAATTGATGGTATTGAAGTAACCGAGTTCCCATTAATTATTTCAGCGATGTAAATTATAAAGCGGCGTACCTCGTATATTATACTCTTTAGCAAAAACAATAATCTTATGAAATACAATTAAAACTAGTTTGCTCGTTGCAGTTATAAATTTTCACTCGTATCAGCAACTACGTTTGATGTGGTGTTAGCTTAAGATCCACGTATAAAAGAAGTGAAATTTTATGAGTCGAACGGTTAATCAGTGGACTCAATTTTCTAGTTGCATTTTTTATTTCTTCTTATTTTCTAAAAATAATAGTCGCCAACCGTCAAAACCGCCAAAATTCCCTCCTTACCTATCTTCTTTCTCCAGCCAAAAAGCCAGCAAAAACTCTTCCTTACAACTTTTTCTCTCTAACGTCAAAACCCCACCATGAAAAATTGAAAATCAACCTCCCTCTGCTTCATTAATCCATCAGCCAAAAAATTTAGAAATTTCTTTCATTGCCAAGAAATCTCGAGAAAGAAAAGGTAATGGACAGAAGAAGAAAATAAATGTACTTAAAAAAAGTTATTTCTAATTCTAATTATTTCAATTTTGTAAGGTTATTTGAAAACCCATGCTGTTAATGATAATGCCCATGTAATAATTTAAAGAATATGTCAAATTAGTTTCATTATTGAAGGACATGGCAATGCTATAAGCAATTCTATGTAAAAGTTTTTACTTATTTTCATGGGTTTTTATTCTTATGCTGTTCTTTTATATATGCATGTTATAAGGCAGGTAGAGCTTAAATTGGATGATAAAATGCCGCTGCGAGTGAAGGAAGAAGAGAGAATTGAAAGGATCATTCGTGATCTATTGAAGCTTCCAGAGAATAGGAGATGCATCAACTGCAACAGTTTGGTATGTTTTGGCTCTCATTGCTATTAATTTTGAGAATTTAAGATTGATAATACTCTTTATTCTTTGACATTCCGAACTCGAGGTGTCAAACGAGCTGTATTTTGGATGGCGCTTGCTTGTTTGGGTGGAGCTTATAAGCACCAGAGAGGAAAAGCATGCTCTTGCTTATCTGGACAGGCAGGCCTTTAGAAAGTGTGACTGCTCCCCGGTTTGGGTAAAAATGAAACCTGTAGTTGCAGAAGTAGGAAATCGAGATTATGCTGGGTTATACACGAAATATCCTATTTAGCTCCATGTCTTTTATCCCTAGGAGGTATCAAAGATGTTTTTATCTCTTCACTAAAGGAAGGTCAACCAATGTACCAGCCAGCCTCGTCTGGTTTCACACCTGTAGTCTAGATCAATTGCGGCTGGGACGGGCCCTTCTGGAAATGGGTGGGGGGGTTGGGCCAATTATAGACAGGGCAGCCCAGCCTTTTTTCACACCTCAAGTCTAGATCAATTGCTAAACTGGTGAACTTTTCTTGGATGCAAGAGTTTTGAAATTTTTAAGGCACTCTTTATTTTTTTCTCTTTGTTACGTTTTATTTTATTATTACTCGCGAGTTATGTTTTGTTAGAACCATGTAGAGACATATAATAATTCCAAAGTTTTTGGCTTTCAAATATATGCACTGGTTTGTCAACCAAAGATGCTCACAATACAGGATATGAAATTTGCTAAAATTTCGCATCTTGTTATATTTGGTCCATTGTTGAACACATTAGTTGTTTAAAAATAGTGTTTGTAATCGTAGAAATAAAACAACAAGCTAAACCTGATTCTGAATAAGTGTTTGGAATTATGTATATTAATAGTAATCCGTTTTTCATTATACATTTTTCGCTTGATAGAGAGACGTGTATACTTTCAGATCCTCACTAATTTTTACTTATTTTCTGTTAAGCAGGGTCCGCAATATGTTTGTACAACTTTCTGGACATTCGTATGCACAAATTGTAGTGGAGTGCAGTAAGTTTCATAAATAGCATGCCGATTTTTAATGAAGTAAATAATAGAAGAATAGAGCCAAATGTATAAATGGATAATTCATTGTTTAACGATTATTTTCCTGGCATAATTTCAGTCGGGAATTCACACATCGAGTAAAATCAGTGTCGATGGCAAAATTTAATGCAGCAGAAGTTAGTGCTCTTCAAGCTGGGGGAAATGAGGTTTTCATTCTTAACATCCAAAGTGATAATGCTGTTTTCTGCTTTATTTAAATTCATTTCTGATAAAACTTCTCAAATTTCTAACTGGTTAACCTATATGTCCTTCATAGCGAGCAAGGCAAATTTATTTTAAAGTGTGGGATCCACAACATAATTCTTGCCCCGATGCTAGGTAATCTATTCTTCGGTTTACCTTTGATACAATTTCATGTAGAAACAATTGGTATTATAATTATGTATGATGTTCTTCAGTAATCTTCATCGAATTCGAGATTTTATTAAGCATGTCTATGTAGACCGGAAGTATACTGGGGAAAACAGTTTGCTTCCAATGGTTAGAACGGTAAGTGTATTTCTTATGACCATAGAGGATTTTATACTTTTTCAGACAATGTAATCGTCAAGATTATTGGACCATGTCCTGTTTGAAATTACGTGTATTTTTAAATCATGATGTTATTGATGTTGCAGAAACCCAAGTGTGATACTTATGAGAAGCATTCTTTTGAAATAGCTGGTAATGTTGGGGGAGATGACATTTACGAACGGCAGTCGTTTGAGAAATTTAGTCCTATCATGACGAATAATGAGAAAAAATTAAGAAATTTCATGGAACAAAGAAGTCCTCGGTACAGCCAAGAAAATATGAGATCTGGGAGTCATAATAGGGGTCGTTCTTCTACTCGCTTTGAGATAGTTGATGACAGGTATCGAGATGAAGGAGGTGTAAGGCATTTTGACAGGTATTCGAGTAAAGAATCTAGGGGAAAAATGTCTTCCAATTCTCAAAGGATTCGGGAGACAAATTCTCCAGCAATACGCCCGGTCAAAGATATTTTAGGCGAGAAAGTTCTGCCTCTGAGAATTGGCGAACGTCCTAAAGCCAATGATGGAAGGGAAGTTGATGGCTCTGCAAGAGACCGGGTGAGTTCATTCTTTGATTTTTGCAGATGTTTAACGACATTATTGAACAGTATTATGATATAAGTTCTTGCAAATTGAAACTCTCGCACTGTACTGTTGATTTTTGAAATTTGACCGAATTGTGTTTTGAAGTTTTGGTTGTTTTTATATAGCAGAAGGCAGCTGATTCTGCTAATCCAAATTCTGAAAACGAGAAACCAAAGGAAAACAAGACGGTAGATTCTAGTAGCTTGATTGATTTTGTTACCAACCCTTTGGCTCCTACTAAAGCAGAGCCACAGTTACAGCAAACGGCTTCATCCACTCCATCACCAGCAGCCGAAAAGGTTTTCAATGCTCCAAATAAGAATACATTGGAGTTCTTGTTATTTGAATTGTCAGCTCCTGCGGCATTGCCTGTAGACAGCACACCTCAAATACCTACCAGTGCTGATGCTCTTTCAGGTGCACCTATAGCTTTACCTGACGCTATGGGTGCAGGGTTGACAACTAGCATCCCCAAAGTTTCCAACGTTGTTGAACCTCCTCCTTCAACTATGGAGAAGGACCAAGCGTGGCCCAGCAATAGGACCAATTCTACGGGGGAAGTTGTTGATGTACAAAAGTTGCCTAATGATCAGGAAAATCTGCCTTCTGCCTCACCTAAGAATAGTCACTCTAATGCTCCACTAAGTACATCTGTTGAAACTTTATATGATCAGGTGATCATATAGAACTTAAAAAATCAATTTATTTCATCCAAAACCGTTTTGCCCCCTAAAAGAAAATATTGAGAATATCGAACAGTCTTGTCTGCTTATTAATAGGGTATGAACTTTCTATAATAAAAAAATTAAAAAGAGAGAATTTACATTTTTGAAATTTGAATCTTGCACTATGCTTCTGGGTGTGTTGTGTATGCAGTATTGGACAATAAAATAAATATGATTTTAGCCTTTTTTATTTTTGCTCTTTAATCTTGTCGAGTACTGTCTAGTTCCCTTAACAAACAAGCCACTTAATGTTTTGGTCTTAAATAGAGAATGTTATTATCTTTGTTGTGCTTACATTCAGCGGGGTAATATAGCATCTGCAACAAATGGTCAAGGACCTGTGCCAAATGCCCCATCTGAGGAACCATCTCAAGCTTCCTCCAAACCGACACAGGATACTGGATTGAGAGATGTGTCAAAATCTACAGGACGAAAGGAACTTCCTGCGGTAATGATTGATAGAATGCTACAATTTGAGAACTCTTAGAAACTTTCGTCTGGACAGTTTTCTGCCAGAAGCGAAAGGAAAAACCTAAAATGGCTTATCAATCAGGCAACTTGTAATCTGTCACTCATACTGTGCAGGACCTTTTCACATTTAATCATGTGGCATTGGCTTCAGCAGTTCCTAGTTGGCAAGTGTGTGCACCTCATGGAATGGGATATGGCATGCAATTTTATCCAGCTGCAATGGTATGTCACATTCTAAACGATAAACTCACTATCGAGTATTCTTAAAAGGTTTATCTTAATACAACATGAATCAGAAAATTGAACTTCTTTTACAGTCGATGGATCCTTCCACGAATTCTGCAAGGCCAAGAAACCCATTTGATCTTGGTGATGAACAACCACAAATTCAAGCTGCAATGGTATGAATTCATCTGTTTGCACCTGATCTAATGATCTCACTCTAGTGTTCTATGACATGTTTGGTATATGCAGCTAAATAGAAAAGACAAACTATTAACTTAATTTTCTTATACTCTCTAAAATCATGCAGTTCACTTACTGAACAAGCCATTAATTTTACTGAATATCAATTTGCCAATAGAAATTCATGCACATTATTGTGTTTGCAGTTTGGAAAATTTATTGAGAACCACCTAAATCAGTGAACTTTTAAGAGACTTAAAACCTTTAACCTAATAAAGTATCATTAGCAGTACAATTTCAAAATGCTGGGGCTCATGTAGTACATATAAGTCATACACACAGTTCGAGAGTAACAGCTCATTTATACCCTTAATGATACCATTCAATTGATTATTTTGATATTTTCGATGTCTGTTGAAAGCATAGTGTTCATAACCAATAATCAGTTTGATACAGTATTCATAGGAATGTATGAGTTTACTTTTCCAACATACGAACCTTGGAAATTATTCCCCTTTTTCGTTTGTTATTGGTTTAGTTTCCGGCCATCGAATCTTTGCACGGAGCTCTACCTAACATGGCACCTCTAGCGGGTTTACAGCCTCATCCATCATCGCCTTATGCATCAGCACTGGCTTCACAGGTTTCCCCTTATGGGGTGAACATTCCTCGTGGTAAAATTGTTCTGTTTTTGTCAGTTAATTTAAATATATATCCACATATAAAAGTTGATCCCAACTTTATCGATATTCATGTGAATTCTATAATTCCAGGAGCATACACGGGGCAGCAATCACTCGATAACCCGCGACTTATTAGGTATGTTTTGGATTTCCGGAAATTTATTTTCGATAATCTTGCATTTTCTCAATGAACACACGATTTCAATGGTAAAAGTTATTTTCAAAATCCTAGATAGTAGAACTGTACTAATCTAGTGTGATTTGGGCCTGTAGAAGAAAGCACTAGGTGACATGTTTAGAGTTAAATATGCTAGAGGGCACTAGACTTTAAATGAAAATTTCATGTTGGTCACAGAGCCTCATTTTCTTTTAAGTTAGTAACAAACATAAATTTTATTCCAATTTGGTTACTCCGTCTATGTTTAGTAGTTTGACTAACGGAAATGGTGACGTGACAATCTAATTATTTGCCAATTAGGCCACTGCATCAACTGCAGTTTTAGTTATTATTAATGGACGTGGATGGAATGACCAGATTGATGGCCAAGTAGTTTGACTAACGGATATGGTGACGCGACAATCTACTTATTTGCCAATTAGGTCACTGCATCAATTGCATCATTAATTATTTATGGACATGGATAGAATGATCAAATCGGTGGTCAACTTGAAACAAAGATTAAGTTCAGTGACTAACCTAGAAGAAAATGAAGTTTGGCGACCACCCACGTTTTAAGCCTGACATGTAAGACAGACATGCCTGGGGGGCACACATGATGGGCTCACATTAAGCCAACAGAAGATGACATTAAAGTGAACCTAACCATCAACTTGTCCTTTTCCCCATAATGCTTAATTGCTTTGGTCTTCTTGGAGACATGGATGCTAAATTTCATGCATATCCATCAAGTTTCTCATTTTTATTTCACTTTTTGAGATCCTTTGATTGTGTTATGCTTTTTCCTTTATAAATTGTTTACAGTTTTAGTTTATTATAGCAGACCACAAGAAATTAGTCCTAACTTTGGCAGTGGTGAAGATGCCTTTGCCTCCCTCAACCCCGTTCAGAAGTCCAATGGAAGAGACTCGTCTCCCGCTCCACCTTTTCCATCAACCGGAGGAAATCCATTCGGATAGTTTCTCGAAGATATTGATCTTACCAACGTGGTATATTTTTGGTTTTGATCCCTTTACACAAGGTGGCAATGCCATGGTCGACTACATACATCAAGTTTGGAAGTTACTTTTAAAAATGTTATTTTTTGGCTTAGCCAAACATACTTAAACTTTGTACTATAAAACGTAAAAATTGAGGACCAGAGGATACTATTATATGTTTAGATAGAAGTGTATATCATGGGATAATAACGTAAATTTGTAAAGCTTGCGATTCAAATTACAATAGACTGATCTATATTATGTTTTTGTGCATTTTAACGAGCAAATACACGAGGTAAATGAATTCCGTTAGGGCATCTCCAATGGCAACACCAAATTTCACCAAAATTTGGTGCAAAAGTGCTCCAATGTGGCACCAAACTTTGCACCATTTTTCCAAAATTTGCCAAAAGAATTGTTGGAGGGTATTTGTGTCGTTTGTGTTATATAATAATAATAATTATTATTATTATTATTATTTGCATTTTTACTACTACTACTACTATTATTATTTGCATTTAAAATAAATTTTAAATGTTGAAAATAATAATTACTGAATTAATTAAAATAAGAATAAATATATTTATTCTTATTAATGAATTTAATATTTTCCTTAATTTAACGTAATTATTTATTTAGTAATTTATGTATATCTAAAATAAATAAATAAATAATATTTCGAATAAACAAATTACTAAGAATAAAAAAAGAGAAGAAAATGATTAAACACTGTTCATTTGGTGTAATGACTGGAGATGAATTTTAGTTTGGTGCAAACTTTGGTGCAGATGGCCTAATATGCCAATAAGGATAAATTGCACCAAATTTTTACTGAAAAATACGTTTTTAATGTTCTTGTAGCATGAAAGCACTTCAAGTCGGGCTCTGTTAGTAATTTTGGACCGAATCCATTTTTTGGACTAACATGG
>CAIGRT010019070.1:0-10024 GCA_903798405.1 Fraxinus platypoda | reverse complement strand
CAAAGGTATTAAATAACACTAAACCTATACAAGCAATGTACATACAGGGAACATTCTAGAATTAACATGCCAGCTGTATAACAACTTGCTGCTCCACTCCTGGAATTTAGGAAAGGGCAGCTGCTGGTGCAACGGTTCTGGTGTGCTCTCAGTTGGTTGGTAGCAATATTTTAACTCCCCCCCTCAAGGTGGAGTGAGTTTCTACCACTCCAAGCTTGTCTCTGAGAAATTGAAACCTTGGATGAGACAGCGGTTTAGTGAGGAGGTCTGCCGTTTGGTCTGAAGATGGCACATACTGTATTTTCAATTCTTCGTTCATCACCTTGTCTCTTACGAAGTGAGCATCAAGCTCTATGTGCTTAGTGCGTGCATGATAAACAGGGTTTGCAGCCAATGCACTTGCACTCAAGTTGTCACACCAAATGTTAGGTATTGACTTCTGTGGTATCTTCAGTTCATTCATCAGTGACTGGATCCATGTAATTTCTGATGCCGTGTGAGCTAGTGCCCGGTACTCAGCCTCTGTACTAGATCTAGCCACAACGTGCTGTTTTTTCGAGCTCCAAGACACAAGACTATCTCCAATATAAACACAATAACCAGCAGTAGACCTCCTGTCATCTGGACAGGAGGCCCAATCTGAATCAGCAAATGCAACAATGTCAAGGTTATCACTTTTTCGAATTGCAATCCCAAGATTTAGTGTCCCTTTCACGTATCTAAAAACTCGTTTCAGCAGCTTCCAGTGAATATCAGTGGGATTTTGGAGAAATTGACTTAACCTGTTTACAGAATATGTAATATCTGGCCTGGTATGAACTAGGTATTGAAGACCTCCAATGGCACTTCGAAAAAGTGTTGGATCCTTCATAGCCTGCCCTTCAGTCTTGGAGATTAATTTGCCTGCTGTCATTGGTGTCAAACTTGGATTTAAGTTCCAAAAACCAAATTTTTTTAGAAGATTCTCAGCATACTTAGTTTGAGTCAAGTATAATCCTGTTTCATCTCTATGAACTTTAATTCCCAGGAATTGGCTAAGATTCCCCATATCTTTAAGTGCAAAACAAGTATTTAACTTATCAATGAAGTCCTGTATCTGGTGTTTATTGTTACCTGTTATAACTATATCATCCACATATATAAGAGCAAATAATATATCCCTTTCACCTTCCAGGAAAAACAAGGAATTATCAGCCCTCGATTGTCTGAATTTCCATCCTAACAACGTGTCTTTTAGTCTCTCATTCCAGGCTCTAGGTGCCTGTCTTAGTCCGTATAGAGCTTTCTTTAATTTGCAGATGAATTCAGGATTTTCTTCATTCACGAATCCTTGTGGCTGGTCCATATATACCACTTCACTTAACTCGCCATTCAGAAATGCGTTGTTGACATCCACCTGCCTGATTTCCCAGTCCTTAGACACAGCCAGTGTTAAGATGATCTTCAAAGTTGATGCTTTAACCACAGGGCTAAAGGTTTCAGTGAAGTCAATGCCAGGAGTTTGAAGGAACCCCTTGGCAACTAGCCTTGCTTTCTGCCTTTGCACTTTTCCTTCAGCATCAAATTTTAGCTTGAATACCCACTTATTGCCAATTATTTTTGCTCCTGTCACAGGTGGCACAAGAGTCCATGTTTCATTCTTCATTAAAGCATTATATTCTTCTTGCATTGCTTTTCTCCAACTGCCGCTTGATAAAGCTTCATCAGTAGTTGAAGGCTCAATCTCAGTCAATTTATCCTGTACTTTGCTCAAGTAGATTTTTGGTTTGAAGATCCCAGCTTTACTTCTAGTAACCATTCGATGACCAATGTTGTTGACAGCATTTTCATTTCCTGTTTCCTCAGCATCAGTTTGAGTAATCATTTCTGGAGGCTGAATTTCAGTTTCATGGTTGGTTAATTCTTCTGGATTTACCCCATCATTGTTACCTGCATTTGTTTCATCCTCAATCACAACTTCTCTATTAGGAATGCCTGCAGCAAGCGATCCATCAGGCTGAGCAGTATCAGTTGAAATTAGAGGGATAGTTTCATGACTTGACTCAGCAAAAGGAAGATAACTCATGGTTATTTCAGAGGTCTGTGGTTGACTTAACTTGTTTATAAACCCTGTTTTAAAAGGAAATTCTGACTCATTGAACACGACATGCCTTGAAATATAAATTCTACCTGTTGAACTTAGACACTTATAACCCTTTTGTGAATCACCATAGCCAAGGAAGACGCATCTCTGTGAATGAAAGCTGAACTTATGCTTCTGGTAAGGTCTCAGGCAGGGGTAACATGTGCACCCAAAAGTCTTTAATGATTTGTAATCAAAGTCCCTTTTAAACAAGGTCTGATATGGTGATTTATTTTTGAGGGTTGAAGTGGGTAGCCTATTTATCAGATAGGCTGCTGTTTTGAAAGACTCCCACCAGTAAAATAGAGGCATTTGGGCTTGAGCTAACAAGGTCAAACCGGTTTCAGTTAGGTGCCTGTGCTTTCTTTCTGCCCTACCGTTCTGTGCAGAAGTGTAAGGGCACGTGTGTCTAATTTCAATACCTGATTCTATTGCAATCTTGCCAAAGTTCCTAAACTCTCCTCCCCAATCTGTTTGAAGGGATTTAATCTTTCTTTCTAATTGATTTTCAACAAGCTTCTTGAACTGGGTAAAGATGTTCAAAGCTTCAGATTTATGTTTCATGGGGTAGATCCAGGTAAAACGGCTATGGTCATCCACAAAGATTATGTAGTATCTAAATCCGGAAGTAGAATTCAGGGGTGCTGGTCCCCATACATCAGTATGCACCAGATCTAATGGGTTTGAGGCATAAGATGAAGAATTATTGAAAGGTAAAGCATGAGATTTGCCAAGTTTGCACGAGTGACAGAAAACAGGAATTTCATTAGTCTTTTTGAACTTATTACATGACTCAAACACTTGACTAAGCACATGATTCGAAGGGTGACCTAACCTCCTATGCCAAACATCAAGTTCAGACTCAGATTTTTGGACAACTTGGGCTGACTCTTCACAACTGGAGCTTACTGAGAAACAGTTGGGTTTATTTTGATGTTTTGACTCTATTGCTTGGTGTTCTGGTTGATGGCTTGGTAAATTCAATCGATACAGCCCATCCTTAAGTATCCCTTGCAGCAGGATCCTCCTCGTTTGCAGGTCCTTCACAATGCAACATTCAGAGAAAAATTCAATGAACACTTTGTTATCATTTGTAAGCTGGGAGACACTAACCAGGTTTCTCTTAATCTGAGGCACATGTAATAATTTGTTTAACAAGAGAGGCTTATCAATTAGTGTAGGAACATTACCATTCCCGATATGTGCAATGTGTAGTGAGTTTCCATCACCAACCATTAGTTTCCCTTTACCTTCATATTTCATACCAGAATGTAATTTACCTCTTTCAGCTGTTACATGATTACTGGCACCGGAATCCATAAACCAAGCTGGATCCTCTAAGGTTTGAGGAGATGCCATATATGCAGAGGGTGCAATGTTGTTGCTCTGATGCCCTTGATTGTTTGGTTTGCTTCCCATATACCTTTCATCATACCTATTAAAGCACCAACTTGCTGAATGGTTCTGGAGTCCACAGATTTGACATGGCCCTCTGCTCTCACTTTGTCTGCCAGCACTTGTTCTACTTCTGCCTCTTGCTCTTCCTCTGAAGCCTGCTGATCTCACATTGCTGGTTCCTCTAAAACCTCTGCCAGTGTTTGAAAAATTTCTGTGGACCAGATGTGCACTCGATTGTCCAACATTCATTGCTGCAAAATTGTTCCTGGCTTGATTTAGATATTCAAGCCTACTTTCAAACGTCATAAGCACTGATGATAATTCATACCAAGAAATGGTATCTCTGCCATTGATTTGTACAACTATGGGGGTGTACTCCTCATCAAGACCTGAGAGTACTTGAGTAATGAGGTCACTTTGGTTGATAACCTTCCCAGCAACTTCTAAATTATCAGCCAGTTGTTTAACATTGGTGAGGTATTGGTCCATAGACATGGATCCCTTCCTTATCCTTTGCAATTCTCCAGTAAGAAACACCACTCTCGATTTGTTCAATATCCCAAAACTCTCTTCTACCGCTGTCCATAGTTTGCTTGAACTGGTACAGCCCATTACCTTCACTGCAATTTCTGGAGACATGGATGAGTATAACCATCCAATTAGCAATTGATCAGTTGAAATCCACTTATTGTATTCTGGATTCTGAACCATTTCGACTGCTTCTCCTTGGCCAACAGAGGTTTGAGTGGCCAGAAATTCTGCTGGACATTCCTTTGTCCCAAGCAAGTATCCTTCCAAGTTATGTCCTCTAATGATAGGCATAACCATATTCTTCCATAGTAGGAAGTTATTTTTATCAAGTTTCACTGATGCAGTCTGAGTGAGATTCATCCCAAACGGTGAGTTGTAGCTTACAGTAGCAGCAGGGATGATTGGTGCTGAGCTTAGCTCTGTTGGGTTGGATTGATTTCCGGTATTAGCCATGTTCAAGGCTCTGATACCAAGTTGGAAAAAATAGATAAAATGATTGAAAGCTCTCACTTAATTCAATACGAATTCAGTCATTTACAAAGGTATTANGTTGGAAAAAATAGATAAAATGATTGAAAGCTCTCACTTAATTCAATACAAATTCAGTCATTTACAAAGGTATTAAATAACACTAAACCTATACAAGCAATGTACATACAGGGAACATTCTAGAATTAACATGCCAGCTGTATAACAACTTGCTGCTCCACTCCTGGAATTTAGGAAAGGGCAGCTACTGGTGCAACGGTTCTGGTGTGCTCTCAGTTGGTTGGTAGCAATATTTTAACTATCATAATTATAGAGTAACTATAATGTAAATTAATATTATTAGCGAAAAATCATGTGATTCCATAACACAGTAATAACTAGTAATTAATAAGTTACTAAATATTTAGAACTACAAAAATGAAGGTTGAATGTTAACAATTTTGTAAATAAATAAAATATTTATACACTAAAAAACGAACGTCACCAAAATGTCAACAGTTTTGAATTCAGCAGTAGAATTGCATATGCAAATCCCATCAGCCTTTAAAGAAAGGGAAGACTATAGTTAGCATAAGAAGGTTGTGATAGTATGAAGGCTGTCACAACTTCTTAAGAGAAGGCGCATATCTACCTTCTTTAGAAATACAATTTTTTAAATATTAAAGGCCCAATGGTTAATCATCAGGCCTGGTCATTTTAACTGGCTCAGATAGGATTTTTCATCTACAGGCCCGTGAACTCGCCCATTTGGATCGCGGCCTGGTTCGCAGGTAATTTTACCAGATTGGTCCCGGGTGGGCCATATCAAGCCCGCCGGTTTGACACCGCTAGTGGGATCCAATTGAGAACTTTCGGAGAGATGATGCAGGGAAATTTGTGGAGGAGATGGTGGCAGCATTGTGTTTTGATTAGGGGAAATCTGGGATTTAGTTGAAGATTTACTTAACCAGTATATGAGTATCTATACTACGCTACGTTAACAGCAACGTAGTTAAGTACTTTTCACTGGAATCACTTTTAGTATAAATTTGGCAAATATGTAGTTTAAATCACATACTTTTATCAGCTCCTTTACAAAATACAAAATTTTGTGCGCAATTTCTTTTTGGTATTTTGTTTACATTAATTGTCAATATGCACCAAAAAGTATGTATGCCATTTGGCTTATGTACATGGTCCCTAGATCCTAAACATTTTCTCTTTACATGATTTTGCTCTGGGTATGATAGGATGGAGATGAAGTCTACTATTGAATTAGACGTGACCATAAAATACGAAGTCGATTAATAGTATATTGCAAAGTAAAGAATTCTGAGTAGAGTCATGAGTTTCGTGTATGATGGAGAAAATCTTGTTATGAGAAATCCCAGACGAGGTAAATTTCCTTTCTTGATCATCTTTGTTTTCTTTCATATTCTAGTAGTTCATAACTCCTCTATAGGCTTCTTTAACACCGACTACATTTTGAGATTATTTGTCCTTGTAACTCTTCTGATGAGTTTCTTTAATATAATATGTTTGAGAAAAATGGTCAACTAGTTACCATTATGAAATTTATTCGGTCCAGAAACCCCACATTGTTTGAAATTTTTCATTTTGTATCCCAAAGAAAAGTACTATATGCCTAATACTACAAATTATATTTCCTTGAATATTCTAACATGTAAAGTGAATTTCTGATTATGGAATGACATATATAATCCTAATTAACTGACTTGATAACATAGATTGGAAAGAAAGATGAGATTGCATCAAGGTGTTTATGCATCAATCTGGAGGTGGCTACTTGGCATCCTCACTGGAGTAGGTTTGAGAGGCAGGAAAGCTAGTATGGCATTTAGAAATACTTTGAATCAACACATCTCCTATGTTTTAGAGGATAAACTAATAAATTTTCCCTTCGCAGTACATTCGTACTAGATTGGTGGATTGTTTTTGGTATTTAATATTTTGTACGTTAGTTTGATTTTTATTTTTTTTCCTCAAATACTTCATTTTTTGTTTCACAACAGCACACTTGGACAAAGTCAGTGGTGGATTCAGGAATGTTGATGAGCTAGAACGGCCGTTGTCCATTGACCTTTGACGAATGCAATAACAAGATCGTTTATTAATATTTAATTAAATATTATTAAAAATTTTCAATTAATATATTGAATGCACTAAAAAGTAAATTCTGGAAGAAATGTTTCCGAGGATTGTTCATAAAGCCAACACAATATTTACATGAAAACATTTATCACACTAATAGGACATAAGTACTTCCACAAACAAAATACAAAATATGTAGGCATCATCTATGGGTGGTCATTAGATGAAACTGGCATTTAGAAATACACATCAATCAATCCCGTAATGATGCACTTTGCTACATTAACTTTAGCAGAATTATTACACCTTTACCGATACTGAGATCGCAAGAATTGAGTAAGTGCTCAAGGGTGCAACACAGCAAGGCAATGGGCAAATTGAATTGCAATGCAATAGAATGTCCAGGTGGAGGAAGCCTGGAGAGAGAAAGAGGAAGGGCGTGCGGTGAGGCACATCTACATATCTATTTCTACACATTCAAAGAAATCTGCATCTCAAATTACTTGTTCTTTTGTTATATTATTGTTAATTTATGCCAAACTAAAACTTCAATGACAGGCTAGTTGAGTTTAGCGTTCATCATCTTTTGCAGGGAAGGGGATGTGCTGTTTGTCAAAAGAAAATACATTAGCAGGTAATACATAATTGGCATTTTAAATGCTGTATATATTTCCCTAGTTATCACGTTCTAAATTTTCCTTTTCCTCCCAAGCAGCTGCATCTCGCATGTCAAATTGAGAATGAAGATAAAAATGTAAAATTCAATCAACTAAGGTGACTGCTAAGATGAGGACTACTGACATGGCGTGTTGAACTTCTACCAGGAGATGCAACAGAAATGAATGGTTAGAAGCACCACTTGTATTTTTTTTTTTTTTTTAAAAAAAATCATGCAAACCGCTCGCCGGCAGCTCGAGCGACGAGCAGTTTGCCCAACTGTAAATTTCTGTGGAGCCAGCATGGGCAGCCACGCCGGCTCATCGAGTGCTGGCTCTGCCAATGGACAAAGTTTGGCTGATTTACTTAAAGCATAATTTTTGACATATGGGTAGTTCAAATGTTAAAAGAATTTACAGGAATTTTAAGCTGCACCAGTGGTGCCGGTCTAGGTTTCATTAAATGATACGTCCAGTTCATGGGCCTCATTTTCATAAATTTCATTGATCTTATCATTTAGTTATTGTTTTCTTTTTAGACGTCACCGTTGATTTCATCACAAAGTCATCTCTATTTTACAAACACACACTTTCCCCACATCCAAAAATGGCCGTCAATACAATTGGCAAGAGATCCCTGCAGACGCCAAATGACCATCCAAAAATCGTACTCGTATAAAGGCACAGGTTCAATTCTTCATTATATCTTTTCATTCTAGAACCTTTTTTTATGAGATTTACACACAGATATACGCTTTTCATTTGATTCAATATATCTAGTTTTTCAATATTCTTTATTGCATGAATAGATCAGCACATATTTAAGCACACGCTTGTTTTTCTATATTATAAACATTCTGACAGAGAAAAAATCCTTTGGGGTTGGAACAGTTTAAAGCTTTTTAATTTCTATTTTTAGGCCTTTTATTTAATTAGGGAATAAATGATAGGAATCTAGGGTGAGATTTTCAATTTTGTATAGGTCATTAGGTTTTCCATCTCTAAAGCACACACATGCCCCTTGAGCATGTGTGTCGGTGTTTGACAGTCACTGGACATGAGTCCGATGCGTTAGGTGGCATGTTGTCTTTTTTTTTTACATTTTTTTTTTCTTAAATTCGGACATGCCTGCTACACATTTTTGACATGGTTACGACATCTCAGAAACAAGGCAAGGTCATTTTTGAAGTATTCAAACCAATGAAATGAGACAGAAACTTTGGTAAAACAAAATTGCATTCTTGATACAGTCCGATGGAGAGTTGAGAAATTTGGAAGAGATAGGGCGGAGAAATTTATCGAGGAGATGGCGGCAGCACTTTGATTTGATTAGGGAAAATCAGCAAATGTGAAAAGAAACCCTAAGAAAAGTTGCAAATACACAGATATATTCTAATTTTCTCTTCAAAGAAGGCTCACAGTTTACAAAACAAATTCACCGTTTTGCACTCTTTCCTTCTTTTATAAAGGCCCACATTTTTACTAAAAGTCTTACCATTTTCCATCATTTTGGTATTACAATAAATGCCAATTTTTCATTGTTCGTCCTCCTCAAATTCTCTTTGATATTTACTGAAAATAAAACTAAAACAAACAAACAAAGAAAAAAGATCAGTGTCATTTTATTCGACATATCCTTGGCTTGTCGTGTCCCACTTATTTGAATGTGTTTGTGTTGCATGGGGCAGTGCACTCGTGTCCATGTCAATGCTTCGTAGTTTTCTATTGAATAGCCACAAACAGTATCTTGGTCTGTTGGATTTGTTGTTGACAAAAATGGTATAAAAGCTGTGCGCAAGTGTTTTTTTTCTTTTTTTTCAAATTTTCAGTTCAAATTGTTCATCCTTAGAATTGATGATTTGTCGATCAAGAATCAAGTCTAGGCATTCTTTGTAAATCATCCAGTTTTGATTTCCTGAATTCTTGTTTATTTTTAAAATCAATGCATTTCAAGACACGTTCTTCATTTTTGAATATTTCATTCTTGGTGCTGCATCAGTAGCTTGCAGTTGTCGTGCGAGGGGGTTGTTGGAGACCCCTGACTGAATGAGTATTTAGAATTGTCCATTGGTTGATGTGAGAAAAAAATTCAATAGCTTCTCCGGCAGGTTTTTACTGAGACAAATTATATTGTCATTTTGTTATGTGCATGTAATAGAAAGTAATCCGAGCATCTAGATATGAATGCTTCAAATGGTTATTGCTTTCTTCAAGTTTTTTGAGTTTAGGCTAAAACTTTGAATTACAGAAAAACAGAGTTGAAGAGCATTCTCAACTCAAAGGTATTCAAAGATTTTACTAACTGAAATAATTTCCAGAGTTTGTCTGAGAGGTCTTGTAAAAAGTTTCAGGATAATATTTTTTGCCTTAAAGTCGACAGGAAATGAATTGCAGCAGAATATCAGGGATTTAGTTGAAACTTTCCTTGACAATGATATTAGCGTATATACTACGCTGCTTTAAGAGAAACATATATTTAAATGTATTTTACTGGAATCATGTTTAGTGTGATACTGGTAAATATGTAGCTTAAATCATATACTTTTACCAGCTCCCTTACGAAGTACAAAGTTTCGTGTGAAATACTTATGGTATCTTATTTACATTAGTTGTCAATATGCAAATGATCGTGGATCCATCTGTTAATAATAGAAATTAAATGTCGAAGATTTGAAGTAGAATATAGAAAATAGAAAATTAGAAATGTAGAATTGAGAAGTGAATGAAGATTATGTAG
>CAIGRT010019051.1:0-14094 GCA_903798405.1 Fraxinus platypoda | reverse complement strand
ATATATATATCAAATCAATCCCAGGATATAGAATTTTTAACGAGATGTAAGATGGAGTTGATGAAATCAAAAGAAGGAAGGGGCATTTAGCCCATGTTTGACAATCATTATTTCAAAACTCTTTAATTTTCATACTCATTTTTAACTACATAAAATATTTTGCACATTAATTCAAAAAATTTCTGTACTTTTTAATAACACAATCTCCAAAAAATATTATTAAAAACTTCATTTTCTTAAAATAATGACCAACAAACAAGGACTTGAGGGTGTGTTTGAGTCACATTATTTTGAAATAATGTATTTTGGAGTAATAGATTGACGGAGAATGTGTGGTTAAAAAGAAGGAAATGTTATTGATGTGATGGAAAATATTATTTTATTGAAAAATGTGTGGTTGAAAATGAGTAGAAAAATGATAATGAAAAAAAATAATGTAACTCAAACAGGTGTTGTTCAACTTATTCATCAATCATACAAAAGCTTGCTAAGCTCCTATTTGACAACCCTTAAAAATAAAATTCTTTTTTTTCAAATTTATTTTTAACCACAAATTCATATAATAAAATATTCTACACATAAATTTAACTTTTTTTTTTCTAACTTTAAATTACACATTTTTTTAAAAATTACTATTCTGAAACTCAATTTTTCTAAAAAAAAATCATTTGATTGGTGGTCAAACCGGAGCTAAATCTCTCTGTCCTTTTCTTTATTAATTTGAAAATTAAGAGAACGCGTGTTGGAATAATAAAGAAGTGGAAGAAGAAAACTTGGATAAATGAGCAGAAAAATATTACAAGAGAAAATGTAATGATTTTCTTCCTAAAATTCAGTGCACAAGGTCTGCAAAATGATTCTTTATAGGTGTTTTCAATTACCCTAAATATTCTTATTTCTGAAGTTTTCAGGTTTATTGACTTGGTCAAAGCTTTGCCAAAATTATTTTTTCGTTTTGCCAAAAACTATTCCAGGTATTAAGAACTTGTTGGCTGCTTCATCATAAACATGGGGAAGAAAATGAGTTTTCTATTTTGGAATTTTTCCTTTTTTTTTTTTTTTAAAAAAGGATATTTTGAAATGATTAGTTACGGTCCATTTGATAGGCAAATGTGGAAATGAATTTAAATTTCATGTTAGTTGAAAAATAAAAATCTACCAAACCCATAGAAATTCGTTTTCCATGAAAATAAAGAAAATGCAGCTTAAAGTGATTGTACCTTGGAATTCGATTTTCATTTCCACGTTTCAATCAAACGGCCAAAGTGGAATTTGTTTTTTTCGGATTTAACATTTTTCATAAAAAATGTGGCGATCAAACATGGCCTTAATGTAAATGAATGGAGGATACGTGAATAGTAATTTTAGGTTATATATATATAATTACAATTTGACTTATTTAAATTATAAGTTAACAAAATCCAAATATGCATTAAACTAGAATCAGCAACGCATACACAAGTTGATACAAGAAGTTGGACGAATCAAAAAATAAAATGTAAAAACTTTATCTTAATTGATATTCGTAAATCTTTCAAATTTAACTGCGGTAAAAGGTTGTAAAGATATTATCGAAAAAAAATTTCACATTTAACATTTGATAACCCCATTACACGCTACGACATAGAAAGTTACATGTGCAGTTTATGTTCATAATATGCTGCCAAATACAATAAAAATCATTACATCACAACCACCTCCTACTGTTTTGTCATCCCTTGATGATGATTTGTAGACCTATTTAGTTACGACTATGCAAGAAGTTCATCATTTTTTCCATTTTTCTTCTAATAGTAGTACATGTACCAAACAAAATGAAACCCTCATAAAGTTAGCTAGATATATTTTATAACATATTCTTATTGTTTTAATCGAGAAGAGTATATAATTTTGATCTTTTCAGACGATGATGAATGAACGAAAAACAATATCAATATTCTCTTTGCAGACACTAGATCTGCTAATGTCTTAGATGTCAATTATAGCATCAGAGGCTATGATGTATTTAACGAACTGTCAAGATGCAAACTAACAAATACAAGACAAGATGACTAGTGTAATTGCTGAAAATGCTTAGCAATTATAATCTTCATGAATATTTTTGTACACTAAGTTTTAGAATCATTATTGTACATTGACATATCAAGTGTTTTTATTTTAAATTGTCTACAAAATATTTGTTCGCACACAAGTTTAACTCCATTATGTATAGTAGTGAGTCCGAAGTCCGATAAAAGGATGGAGGTTTTTACAACGTTATAACTCTTTCAACAAAACAGAATTTTTTATGTTAACATTTTCTTACATAATTACGTCTGTATTATACTTTGTGGAATGAAAGTGCAATTTTTTGATAAAAACTCTCTCGCGGGAAGGCTTGAATTGCCTCTCACTAAGGGACAAGCCGAGCCCAAATTAATACAGTAAGTCAGTTCGCGCTTGATTGGCCCCACAAGCGAGTTCGAGTTGGCTCACTATGTGGGTGGAGTCTAGCAACATGAGTCGATCCATTTTTTATGTTGTTATCGTTTCTCTGGAAAGTGGAATGTCATTCTCTTAATTTCGGGTCTATAAAATTTCTTTCCCTACTACTATTCCCCTTTTCGTAATCGTAGATACAAATGCAGTAGTGCCCATGTATTTTAAATCATTACATGTACAAACCTGGCTAAAGCTTGAATTTATATAATTTTGCTTTTAATTGAGTCTATTTTGAGCACGAAAAGTGGGTGGATTTTCTGGATTTGATAGTGGTGGCATTTGGTTGGGATAAGAGGATGGGGTTGGAGAAGGTGATGCTTTTCCTATTAAACGTAAAGATATCATTTTGTCCTTTTCATTTTTTTAATAAATGAAGGCCAATCATTTAAATTTTGATCAACTAACAGTAAATTGGATGGTTTTTGTCCAAATGATCGCTCATTGCCTATAAAATTTAAGGTTTGGTACTTCTCCCGCAAAAATAAAATTTGAAACTTCACGGTACTTATATGAAAGGTTTGAAGTCTCTGTGCAATTTACCCTAATGTATTAATTCTAAGTTATGGGAAACAAATCAACAATCCATGAAAATTTAGATTTTAATCTAAATCAAAGTTAACAATTAATTTCAACTGCATGTTTCATAAAATTCACAATTTTCAATTATACATTTATCAACTTTATCAAAACCTAGTAAAAATGATTTTAATTCCTATGAAATATGGGCCAAGTATACAGTATACATGTTCCTATGTAATTTCATATTATGTCCATGACATTTCTTTTTGGATTTATTCTTAATTTCTTAGAATTTTTTATACACACACACAGACCAAAAGTTGGATTGGCGTTGAAAGGTGATGATAGCTAGTAATACTGGTGGCCAGTGGCTACCTCTCTGTTTCTTTAACTCATATATAACATTCAACAACCATCTCCTCTAATTTGGCTTCTAGTCCACCTCTTTATCCCCTTGAAAAAAGTGATTTGCTATTTATTTAAAGATTTTATTCTTTTCTTATTCCTCTGCAGCTATGTTTGATAGCTTTTTTTTCCATGAAAAATGAAAGTATTTCCGTTTTCCATGGAAATGGTTGTTTGATGGGTTTTGTTTGCCATAGATAACTAATTCCACCCACCCCCACACGTGCACCAATTGAAGGTTTTAGGTGGGAAAATAGNAAAAAAATTTCGAAGTTTTTTTTTTTTTTTTTTTACTTTTTGGCAATCCAAACAAATTCTATCACCAATTCTAGTAAATGTTATCCCTTTAATTGACAATTTTCATAAAAAAAAAAAAATCAAACGAACACCAAAAAATTCAAAATTTAAATATTTTCCATGTGAAAATTATACCAATCAAACACAATTAATTGACAATTCTCAGGAAAACAATTATAGACAATTCAATTCAGTGGAATTCATTTTCTTTCTACCAAAATTCTACTCTTACAATCAAACGGACCCTACATGTCTGTTTTTCTTTCAAAACTTTTACACTCTAAACATATATAAAAATAGCTTGTTATTATTATTAACGTAAAAAAATGTTCCTAAAAATGATCTTTTTTTTTTTTTTTTTGGAATTTTGGTATGTAACAATAATTGAGTGGAAAGTACAACAATTCATATCCCATATATGGTAATAATAATTTTATTAGGAATTTTTACATCCGAATTTTTTTTTATGTCATACCCCATATAAAATTTTCTAATAAAATGATGTAAATTATATTGAGAAATTTGTAGCGCAAAAATAATAAACATGAATAATTTAATTGAAAAAAATTTAACAAAATATGAGATACGCATCTTTTTAACATGAACGTTTGAAGCACATTTAACTATTTTCGATATTCATTTAAATCATCTGATATGTCTATGATGTAGTACTCGAAACGAGTTTTGAGATGACTTAGCGATTTATTGATTCGACTAGCGTACGATCGTTGAAATTTTTTTAAAGTTAGCAAGTTATCAAAATTTTCAAAATATTAGTTTGGAATTATCTACTTTAATGCGTCGTAACATTTGCTATGATTGGTCGTTTCGTGCGTTGTTAATAACGTGAAAAATTAGATTGAGTCAAAATATTAGTTTGGAATTATCTACTTTAATGCGTCGTAACATTTGTTATGATTGACGGTTTCGCGCGCTGTTAATAACGTGAAAAGTAGACTGTGGGCACTTTGAAATGATATTAAAAATATAATATTTCGACTTCATTTGACACCCCCCAAATGATCTTGAAAATTGAGACAAAAACATAAAAAAAAAATAAAAAAAAAATTGTAATGAATTTATAAACGTTTTTACGTCCTTTTCATTCCCACCCTTTTGTTTTTCTTTTAAACAAGTGTCATGCCCTGTTCAGCCCCTGTAAAGCAAACCCTGTACGTGTAACTCGATTGAACATTATAACTCGAATTATTCTAGACGGACAGTCTTTTTTCTCTCTCATGGAGACCCCATCTGATCTTTTTAGTGGAAAACTTGAGATGAAGACGCCTCTGTTTCTCTCTCTTAATAGTTGAATGGCTAAAAAGAAACCTTTCTTACCCTCTCACTCTCTCTTGAATCTTGAAGAAACCATAACTCAGCCCCAACCAATATAAGGCAAAAACAAGAAGTTCTCCTGCAAAAACAGAGAGATCTCAGTTCAGCCACAATCAATTTCATCAGATGTTGTGGTTTTATTCATAGAAAACCCTTTTGATCAACGAGGAGGTGGAAAAAAAGTTGCACCGTCTTCTTAGCATATCAGTGCTTTAAATCATGGCTACTTTCTGGAAAATATCTCTCTCTAGATCTCTTTTTGTAGTAGCTTCTATTTAATGGTTCTGTACCAATAAGCAAACAAAATCTCACTGCAGTAGTGCAAAATCTATCTCTTCATATATCTGTCTGCCCCTTGCGTTATTCCTTCCTTTTTCTTATTGTTGTTCTCTCTGTAGAACTTGCTTTCTTGCTGTAAAAGAGGAGAGGAGAGAGAAGAAGAAATGGATTCTGGTAACAGCGGGAGTTTGCAGTCATCTAGTGGTGGTGATGAAGAGTACGATTCACGCGCCGCTTCGATTTCAGCCTTGATGAATCATCCAACAACTCATGTTGGCTCCATTTCTAATCCATTACAACCCCATCCCCAACTACCGCCACTGCAGTCTCAATCACAACCACACACCACCAACCACCCAGCGGTGTTTGACCCACTTTCATACTATCTACGATTTCAAAACCCGAGCTCCCTTTTCAATGCAAACATGGTATGGCCCAAAAGTACTACTACACTAGGATCTGAGCCTACTTCCACTGGTATCATCAACCCCATACTTGCTTCACCTAATTTTATGGCGTCTTTCACTAATCACTCCCATATGGTTCCGTTCTCTAGCGGTGTAGACAACCCTACAAGTGCACCACCGGTTGCTACGGATAACACAATATCTGATAATCAAAATCAGATTCAGGGCCAGAATCAAACGGCTGCGCGTAACCCGAAGAAAAGAACAAGAGCCTCCAGGCGTGCACCTACTACTGTGCTAACCACAGACACCACCAATTTCAGAACCATGGTGCAGGAATTTACAGGTATCCCAGCGCCACCCTTCACTTCTTCGCCTTTTCCAAGAAGCAGACTTGATCTTTTTGGTACACCCTCTAGCATGAGATCTATCCCCTTGGACACTATACAACCACCCTATCTGCTGCGGCCTTTTGCACAAAAAGTTCAGTCACCAACCCAATTTCTATCTTCTGCATCCTCTTCTTCCTTGTTAAGTTCTAGTTCTAACAACCATATTGTAACTTCTGGTTCTTCATCTACCGGTGCTTATAATTTAACTCCTTCCATTAACTATCAACTGGCTACTGAAAGTTCAAATCTTTCCAACTTTTTCCCACTTGCCAATTCAGCCATGCTAGGCTCATCAAAACCTCGAGTTTCATTGGAAATTCCATCAGATGATCATTCACATGTTAAAATAGGGGGCTTGAGTGAATTCAATCTAGGTCATGTCCATGTTAACACAAGCATTTCTGGGCTTCCAAATCTCATTTCTTCTGATCAAATGGCATTGAGGGATGATAACAATGCAACAAACTGGAGCAAGAGTCCTTCAAACAACGGGGATCTACCTCAGATGACACCTGTTAATAGTAACTACAGTTTATCACGTAATGCTACCAGCGGAAAGCTCATTTATCCAGCTTCTTCATCATCAAGTTTTCACGGCGAGAAGGGGTCTGATAATGTTGCACCAAGAGGTGAAGGTATGGTGGAATCATGGATTTGTTCTTCAGACTAGAAATGATTATACTATAGAAAGTATTCTGGGGTAATGATGAGAGTTATGATTAAACCATTGAAAGAGGTTAATTTAGTGTGATCTTCATGATCTTAACCATGACTTTTACAAAGGTAAATTACACTGTAGTACTACTTAAATTATGTGTAAATAATAGTCCGCTTTTTGGATCTTTTCATAAATACGTACAAACATATTAATATTGCTAATCATACACAAAAGTCTTACCAAAAGTGATCGTGTCATACAGGGAAGCTATAAGTTAATTGTGTTTACAGAAAAATTACTGTTTTTACTTTTGTTTAATACTGTGCATTTTTTCGGTTTGTTTTCACATTGTGATTTCACTAAAATTTGATGGGAATGTGAATCAACAGAGAAAGAATTAAAAAACCCATCAGCCTTTGTTACTACCGCCTACCTAAAGTCAAAAGTTGCTTCTGAAATTTACAAGTTACTTTTGAATCTGTTTGGATGATTTTCTTGAAGTGTTGTGTGTGGTTAGAAGAATTTTTAAAAGAAGTTAACGCAAATTTCTCAATAAACTCTTTTACCTAAGTAAAAATCGTCTTTTCCTCGTACTTTCTATTCCATAACTTATTCATATCTAATCTTTAGTAAAAATACATCAATTAGGAAAAAGAAAAACAAAAAAGGAATGACCCAACAAATGTCCAACAATGCGGCTGCTGATAGCTTTGAGTTTCGTTTGGTGTCTTCGTATTCGTACCTTTCGATTACAGTATTTCTTAATGTATTTCAGTTTGATTTACCAAACGAATATTATCATATCTTATATAATTTGAAGTTAATTTCAAGAAAATTATATAAACATGAATAATTTTCTATATTTGTATAATTAATTATATATAAATAAAGTGGTTGTGGGTTTACATCATAATAAGGGTTTACACTGTATGAAGTGTCCATTTTAAATAAAAACGTAACGTTTGTTATGAAACTATTTTTTCAAAAGTACAATAAATTTTTCTATGATTCACCTTGCAGAATCCATACTATTCCTTATTGGTTCCTTGCGTGCATTGTTCATCTCAAGTTAGTAATTGTTAACTATATCTGGAGGGACAGTAATCGATTGCTTTTGTTTGTATGATGTATTCGTGCATCAACATGTTAATAACTTGAAAGTGATTTTATTGTATTTTGATTCATTAGATACAATCCACGAGTGATTAAAGAACATTGCCAAGACTTGGTTGTTAAGGAATTTGTACTTACATAGGTACTTGCTTCGGGGAAATATGTTGGTCTTGCAAGAAAATATCTTATATAGGAACTGGTTCATTTGTTCCTGAATAGCTTCTTTCAAACGGACTTCTGCTTCCTTAATTAATCATGTATATAGAATTAGACGACCGTCTCGTAGTAGGTGACAATGATGAAGCAATGTTGAAACTATTGGAGTGATGTAAATGAAAAATGTCTTATAATAATGTATAGGGTTGTTTGACAAACTTTTATTAAATTTTTTAGCAGATTTTGATAGAAGTTTAATGAAGTGTATTGTTAAAAAATTGATAAATTTTTTGAATTCCATGAAAAGTTCAAGCTCCCTTCTGTCGTTGCACTCGAGGGTCAATCTCCGTCCGGCCTGAGGTCCAGTGGTTGGGACATCGTCTTTTCACGTCGAAGACACGGGTTCGATTCCCGTAATGGAGATGTCATGCATCTGACCACAACTCCATGGAAAATGTATTTCAGAAGGGAACGAAGTTCAGTTCATGAGACCGCAACGGAGTGGAGCAGCCGCGACGCTGCAAAAGTCAAATGACTATGATTTAGGAGTAGGAGTCAGATCTAACTTACTCTCGCTTTCTGCGCTAGCCAGCAAGCATTCGCAAGACTACTTTGTTAAAATGAAAATAAAATAAATCTCCTAATAAAAGCAAGGGCAAATCTGGGGACACAACTAGTACATCACAAAATTAATTACCATTCTCACTCTTTGTCGTGAGCCTCCCTTTCTAACAGTCACTAACCTTTTCTTGGTAGTAGCGGTAAGATATTTCAAAAATTTTAATAATAATAATTTTCTAACCAAAAATAAAATTCACATGAATAAACGGAAACCCCACTTCTAGGGTATAACTTGCAGTATACAATTGCATGGTTGGGGCCAATGAATTCCCTTTTCATGGACTCGTTTCTTCTTCGATTTGTATTCTCTGACAATAAATAAGGAGGTTGCGTGCGGATGGCGCAGAACAATTGCCAAATATATTGTCGAGGAATGGAACCAAAACCTCTGCTTACAAACCTACAATTCTATATAATGTTATTGCTTAATCGATGGATATTTTACCTTGCAATTAAGAATTTGTTCTAGAAAATAAAGTGATTCCGAGAATTCATGACTCGTGAAGATTGGAATTTATCGATACTCTCCAATGATTGGAATATTAATCATGCGACAAATATTGATGATATCGTATTTAGTTATAGTTGCAATTAAATGGCTTATATGCATGAATTGAAATAAGTTTCTAAATGCTACAATGTATGACTACGACTGTTTTTTATATGAATAATGCTATTTGTAGTTGATGACTACAGTAATCTCATTACTTGACGTCCAACTTGTGATTGTTTCATTATTAATATGGAAATCCATTTGATTTTTTTTTAATGATCAAAATCATGACACATGAAATGTTATATAGGATGACTACTGCAATCGCTTATTAGGAATAAAATTATTCTATTAAAATAGAGTGTAATTTGAACCATGATAATATTCCAATTTGAAATGGTATGAAATGACATTGTGCCAAAAGGCGTATAAATTGGGCATAGGCACATGGAATCGATGGATTAAACTTATTTCATTCCATTTTTCTCGTAACAAATCAATTCACGTATGATTGATTTCTATTTTCTAATTCTATCAAAATAATTTTTTAGTGTTCGAGATTTATTATTATTATTATTATTATTATTATTATTATGTGTTCATCAAATCATTCAGTTTAGAAGAGTACAATCAAAATGTGATTCGTTCGACAGGGTTATTTTTATGTCATTTTAATCTTGAAAGAAATATTGTTTCTAAAGAAATATTTTTCGGGTTGTGTGTCCGCATAGTGTATATATTTTGTTGTGATAAAATAATAATTTATAATAAATAAATTGTGATTTTATTTATTGATTGCATTTATTTATTATTGAGCATGCGAATTAAAGTGCTTATGATCACTTGCGATAATATAAATTGAGTACTTGGGTTGAGAAATATAGTGTGATACAATTTATATTTTGATTATAAATAATTTGTTCATAAGTAACGTATAAGGATTGAAATTTTGTACTGCAAGGTTGTAGTGTTGTCCAATTCACTATTTGGATGTGTGATTTATATGTATCAAAAAAAAAAAATTAGTTAAAGGTAACACTAGTACACTTAAAGTATATTAAACAAAATACGTGTTGAGTTTAACTCTATAGTATGATCGTGCGAAAAATTTAACTACATTTGATTGTCGTGTATTTCATCTAAATCCTAAGATAGGGTTATGTATATCTTTTCGTGACTTTAATTATTCTTTGATATACCAATGGGTGAGATCAATTTAATTGGTTAAATATTTCGGTGAATTGGGAACTTGAGAACGAATGAAATAGAGAACATGAATTAGTGTCGGGAACTGTCGCACTGAAAAATTGGTAGAGTGACCACTTAAGCATTTTCTGTTGAACGGTTAAAATTTGAGTTCAATGTTCAGACAGTTGAAGAAAATGGTACTTAAATTAGTCAGAATAATGAGAAAGACAAAATGTTCGTTTATGCTCATACCTAATTATCGAATCTCGGACGCGGATAAAATACATATACGACGGGTTGGAGAAAATTATTACAGATTTATTAGCTTTTGCAATTTTTTATATTCCAAGAGTGCAGTCTTTTGACTTAATGGAAAAAGTAAAGATTAATAATTAGATTGAGTGGTCTATGGTCGATTAGACAAGATCTTATTATTGGAGCTTGGATCGTATATGTCCGATCATGTCTCTTAGGTAGCTCTATAAAGTATGTGACTTAGTTATAATTATAATAAAAGTTTTGTGCTTAACTGTAATTACAATAAAATTTTATACTTAATTATAATTATTACGACAATCAGATTATGTTTCGAATTAATAAATAGACAACCTTTTTCTTCAATGTTTAGCATCGAATGTCGACTAGTGTGAATTCTATGCAGTGCCTCTGCGAATATTAGGATTCTTGTATCCCCGTTTTATAATGGGAATTATAAAACGTGTGTTTAGCATCACGTCTTTCTACTACTTTGTGTATTAAATTAAAACTAAAGTGTCATTAACAATTCCCTTTTTATAACGAAAGAGACAAAAAATGTCTAATAAGTAAAAGTAAGAATAAGTAGAAAAATCTGCCAAAAGAAAAAAGTGATCAATCTTTACGGCAGTATCATTTTCTTTTTCTCAAAGGTGGGAATCTTTTTCATATTCTTGATTGATAGATAACTACAATTCTTTTTCCATTTCAAATTCAGATCCCACACTTTTATTTCGAAATTTGAAGTGATTTGAAAAGATAAAGGAAGGAAACTTTACCACGAAACAATTTCAAATCATTTTGTAATCCCAAGTTATGATAATCGATAGATTACAAAAAAAGTATTCAAGTCGATTATACAAATTCTTCATTAATACCGATTTCGTGGCAGTAATTGAGCTGTGAGTCAAAATCCAAATTTGGCGTATGTCAAATACCGAGTCTAAACAGTAGTATTTTCAAGTAGATCGGTTGTTCATTTTGTAATTTTCATCAAAAAATGTTGAAATAAAATTAGATTGATATTGCAAAAGGTGTTTTATGGGACATTCAATAGTTGGCATCATGATGGGCTAAGAGGATGCACAACTTGATTCGTAGCAATAATAGCCATGCCACTCAATGGGGCATCACCCCCACAATTGTTTATTTTAATTATGATATAAAGTCATAAATAAATATTTATAATTATTTGAGCCCCATTTTTCCATCAAAATGTTGATTTGACCCCCATTTCAATTATATGTTCTTCTATAAAATAATATTATACGTAAATTTAAAATTTTTTCTTATTTTTTAACCACTCATTCTCCATCATAACACTATTAGAAAATGCATTTTTTTTGAAAAAAAAAATTAAAAAAATGAGGTTCAAACAAGCCCAATTTACGTATTATGTCACTGCTACCAATTGTCAAAATACTAAAAAGGGGAATCACCCCCACACCTTTTATAATATTGTTTATTTTAATTATGATATGAAAGTAGTGAACAAATATTTATATCAGATCGTCTTAGCTATTTAAATTATAATTTACATATTATGTCATCTTCTTATTTTTGTACTAATTCCGTATGTATATACTATATATAGCTTTTTCTTTGATATGGAGAAATTACTTCTTTTTTCAAGAACAAAAAAAATTATATAACTAAAAACCTAGTGTAATACATGTTCATTTGAAGATAAGACAATATCGAAGCATGTTTTCTTGTGCTTAAATACAGAGTAATTATATTTAGCAGTATTGGTAACACCAGTGTAGTTGATGCTAAATGTCATTAAACGAGAGGTAGAGTTAAATAAGTCACTTAATTATACCTTTCGTTGAACCTATTACATAGTTCTATCTAAGTTAATGGTGTAGTACCGCTGGTGTTACATATCATTATTCTACATCCAAGTTAAATTTAATTATTTGTTGTCATTGTTTGATGGTGATTAAAATTAGATTTTTAGTGGATTGTGATAGAAGTTTTTGAAATGTGTTGTTGAAATGATGTGGGACCTATGAAAGATGTGGTTAATATTGATTGTTTTGACTTTGATTTAAATTAAAATCAGATTTTAATCTGACCCAAACATGCCAATATAAGATTTTCAAAGCTAATGATTGAGTGAGCTTCACAAACAAATAATTGAATATAATTATATATTGTCCCAAACTAATTGAATCAAAGTATTTTAATGTTTAAGCTCTTGGTAAATACTATTTGTAAATTCAAACTACCAAATTATCTACTCTTTGATAATTATATTAAGTAATACTAAATTGTTTTGAGTATTAATTAATAATTATTGGTTAAAATGGTTACTACTATTATAAATTAATCATTATATGTTAATAACTATTGTATCAGACATAATTGTTACCTATAAATATAAAGCTTAGATTCTTAATAAATTATACACAGGTCTATTATATCTATTTATCTTATCTCTTTTATATTTAGTTTATAACTCGTTATCAGTACAACTGTACAAGGTTCTAGTCAATTGAAAAAACGAGCGATTTTTTTTCCCAAAGAAAAGCACCAAATTCTAGCTAAGAATTTGCAAAGTGATCATTTATTTTGGCACTAAAGAAAAGGCTGGATTCTTCACATAAAGACAACTATGGCATAAGTTATTCGTTTTGATTGTATTTATATTGTTTGAATATAATTTATAATTATTTCAAATTATTCCAGAAGAAAATGAAAAATCTTCTCAAAATAAGAATTTGTATTAGAACTAAGTATATCATAAAATGACATTGATCATGCACTTGTTGTACGTCCCAAGAGTATGTAGGTTAGAAGACTTTCACTAGCTATAGTTGGGATTGGAATCCTTCATTTCCTATACTTAATAAAGGTGATATTTGTGGGCACATTCACCCTTCACTGACATATTTAAGTATTTTATTATTTTAAAAGATGTATCTACTAGATGATCACAAGTGAATCTATTATACGCTCGCAACCTGAAATTTGTAAGATAAATTGCTGAAATATTTTTTTTTATAACAAAATTTCATATTTCTGTTCAGTGACATGTTATTATATGCATAAAAATTGACGATTTTTTCGAAGAATGCTGTAAAGACTTCTTAGGTCTTAAATCTATTCTATACAAAATACATTTTTACGATTTATCGTCTATCATTGTTTATGAGATAGTTATCCAAATATTCGAGGATATATACTAAATAGATGAAAAAGAAATTACATACATGGAATCATAGCAAATCTCGCATATGTTGGGTTTTGTGACCCAAATTCGGTCTAGGACTTCGCGTTGTGGAGTATTGGACTTGAAGATGACAAAATAGGTTCCAAGAGGAAAAAAAGGCGGATTGACGGCACTGGACGGACGCCCGCTTATAGCTCAAGCGATATGAGCAAAATTGGAACAGGAAGTTCGTCGCCCGCCTGTCGCTCGAGCAATGGGCCGCATATTTTTTCATTCTTTTTCGGTTTTACGCGAATTTTAACCTAATTTTCATATTTTAG
>CAIGRT010019049.1:0-15175 GCA_903798405.1 Fraxinus platypoda | reverse complement strand
TTTCACTACAAAATCACATCCACAGTCGCCGCAGCACATCGTCGAAACCACATCCATGGCCGTCACCGCCACCATACAAAACACCACACCACACCACTCCCACCTCCAAATCCACCAAGTAAACTCCAGGGCCAAATAATTCAGTGGTTCGAATCTCATAGCAATCCTCCTGTTGCAATCATCTCCGATTTCTTTCTTGGTTGGACNCAAAATCACCATTTTCACTACAAAATCACATCCACAGTCGCCGCAGCACATCGTCGAAACCACATCCATGGCCGTCACCGCCACCATACAAAACACCACACCACACCACTCCCACCTCCAAATCCACCAAGTAAACTCCAGGGCCAAATAATTCAGTGGTTCGAATCTCATAGCAATCCTCCTGTTGCAATCATCTCCGATTTCTTTCTTGGTTGGACTCATCATCTGGCCCAGAAAATTGGAATCCCTAGGGTCGCCTTTTACTGTTCTGGGGCATTTCTTAATGCTTGTTTTGACCATCTCTGGAGAAATCTCGAGGCTGTAAATCCAGAGGGTGAAATTAAATTTGAAGATTTACCGAATGCTCCGACATTTCTATGGGAACAGGTTCCTTCATTGTTCCGACGGTATAAGGAAGCAGAGAGAGAGAGAGAGATGTGACTGGTGAGGGAGTTGAGAGTGATAAATTAGAGTTAAGGTATTAATATATTACCTGATTTTTGAATAAGTAAACTTTGGACCTGATTTTTAAAAAGCTATTTTTAAACCTGATTTTTTATAATTTCCTAAAAAAAGAAACATTTAAAAAAAATAAAAATAAAAAACAGAGCCGGCCAGACTCGAGTCCCGTCAGATTGATGATCAGCAATCCACTTTATAAAATATAACTCGTTAGGGCTTGAGATATTGTATAACGGTTCAAATTACTCATTTATTTACATCATTATTTATTTTCTATCCCAATACATTGTGGTGAATTAATTTCACATATACTGCACTATCAAAATAATTAGATGGGAAAATTAGGCTTTGATAAGCCAATTATAATAGGGAGAACTATGATATGACATGATGCGTAATAGCTTTCCCTAAACAGAAATGAAAAGTATTTTGTTCTCAATTAAATTTTAAATTAATTGGAAGCGTTTAACAAATAATAATATTAAATTATTTATCGACATCTCAACCAACATTTATCAAAAGTTGAGATTTAGGGTCACGAACATTAACAAAACACACCGCCTTGATTGTATAATTTGAAAATTATATTCATAATTTAAAATTTGAACAGTAATTTCGCGAATTTCAAGTTGTGAACACCATTAATTACTTGAATTTGAAAACATTAGAAAATTTTAAATAGTTGACAAATCTCATATTTTTCAAAGATAAAAAAAATAAATAAATAATTGTAGTACTTAAAAATTTACTACTGTTCACGTAGCTATTTCTTACAAATGAACCACTGGATTTTGATAGGAACCGTTAGATTTAAAGAAAAATGAGTTGTGAACGTCATGTCCAAATTTCATGATAATCGGACCACGGACACGCTGAGTACAAACATTTTTATCACAACGGTGACTGTCTAGATTTAACGAATATCTACACACACTGTTGATTTCCAAATAATAATACAATTCTTCCACAGTATATAGTCACTATAGGATCAACGAACTTCGGGTTCGTGATAATATTTAATTCAATTATTTTTATGAATATGTACTACATACCAAAAGGGAGTGTAGGTAATTTTTCATTTATCCGCTTCTAATCAAATACAAAAGAAATGCAAAGATATTCTATTGAATTATACCACTTGTACATAAAAATGATACATAAGGGTTTACATAAAATAATGTGGAGGGAAAAAAATTTGAAGAAAAAGTTGGATTTATTTTAAACTAACAAATAATAGAATGACATGTAGTATTATGTAATACATTATGTAAAGTTTGCTATACATATAACAAGGTCAATTCTATATTATTCTTGTATTATCTTAATGTGATATCAATTTAAGCCGATTTCTTAAAAATAGGCCAATTTCCTCTGAATCTGCTAAAATAAAGTACATCGTCAATTTAATTTTTATTATTTAATAAAATAACACAAGCTCATCTAAAGCCCTCAACAATATTCGATGCATCGATATCATATGAACATTATTTCTACTAATATAAAGTCCAAAAAAGACTTTTTGTCTTGAAAAATAGTGTACATATTTGCACTATCAACTAAACAGACATCTTGACAATTCATCTCGAATTTTGTGATGTTTATCATTTGAGTAACTTCATAATAAAATAAAATACAATCAATTTCAAAAAATATGATAATATTGTATAATCATATAATAATCAATCAATTATTAATGTCGACATGACATTAGTTATATGTTTTCCTTCATAAATAAACAATAATTCAAAATGATTTCTTTCGAAATATGCGCTACTTCGAGAGTATATTGTATTTTATTATTGCTTCTTCAAGAACAATATGTCAATATTTTTCTGAAATATTGAAAATTATAATTCATACTTTTCAAGAGCAATCTCATATTATTATAATACATTATACAAAATTTACTCTTCAAGAATAAAAATATAATTTACGTTAGATCGTATTTAATTATGCTATTCGGGAGCACGTAAAATATAACTAGAATATTAATATATCAATACGTATACAAAAGAGTATACAGAAGAATGAACACGTGAAGAAATAGAGTAATTTAATTCGTGTTTTTACCTAAAAATCGATCAATATTATTCTAAAATATTAATTATAATGTTGTACTACTTCAGGAACAACAAACTATTTGTAGACAGATGTACGAGAATATTAATTATAATATTGTGCTACTTAAGAAGCAACAACATGAAAAATTATCAAGTTAAAATTTATAAGAGAATATCTAAAAATATATAATCAGGCAAAATATTAATCACCATATATGAATTAAATTGTGGCATGAATTACCAAATAGCAACATGAATTAAATTTGGCGTGATATGATCATATTAATAAAGCATGAAAAGAAATCATATTATAGGGGCAAAATTGTAGCGTGAAAATAGTGTTTGAGCCACATTATTTTGGAATAATGTATTCTGAAATAATAGATTGATGGAGAATGTGTGATTGAAAAAAATATATATATATTATTTTATTGAAAAATGAGAATGAAAATTTTAATGTGTACCAAACATGGCTAAATCATTATGCACAATTACAGAGCCAAATACACGAACCATAACACATAGTTATGAAATTGCAACATCAATTATCAAGATTGCACGTTGTTCGAAAAAAAACAATCATCATTACAAAAAAGTAATGAATGCGGGTACCAAAACTTCTATTCAATCAACGTACAATATGAAAATTTTGAGGGCAGAAAAAGGCGCAGATTGTTTGGCCACTAAAAACATTTTTTTTCTTAAGAAAAAATAATTAAATAAAAACGTTCGTACTGATAACGTGTTGTAAACTAGAAAGCAAAAGGAGAAGCCAATGAACTTGTGCATTTTATCAAGAATCAAAACCTCGGGAAAAATTAAGGATACAATGATAATAAAAACTAGGACTGCAAGGATATAATTGTAATTCACTAAAATCATATTATATACAACAAAAAGGAAGATTTTTTTTTCCCAACAAATATGTGAAGATATCTTGTAATTTTTGAAACTAGATTGGGTGTTTGAGATACATTCAGAGATATCTATCATTTGCTCATTGGAATAATAACAACTTTTACTTTCTCTATTTGCGTCCCACTTTCAAAATAACAACCTTCATGCAAAAACTCTCTAAATAAAGTTAAATTACTCTTGATCATAATTGTATTGCGCACGTTTTCTAATTCTTAATATAAAACATTTTTGATCCCTTATATAAGACATTATATTATGACACAAACTAGATAAATTTTTTTTTTTTAACTAACAAAATTTCTCTCCTTATAAAATAACATATAAAGTCCATGCAATTACATAAATATTTTCATTAAATTACATTAACATTAAATAATACAAAAGGTTCCAAAATCCATAAATCATCATATCCTATAGAGGCAACAACATTCATCCTAGATCTCTACAAGCTGCTGGGAATTATGAGCTACAAGTTGGTAAGTAAGACTTGAAGCCTAAATAGTAAATATCCTTCCTTGTATTTATACAAATTATTTCCCATACATATGCCATAGTATACAATTATGATATGAATAAAAGTAAACGTTTTATACAAATTATTTCATACATGGCTCATAGAAAATGCAACTGTAAAACGAAAAAAAAAACTGTGAATTCAGAACAATTCTAATGATGACAAACAATTTTAGAATCATTACTCATTTTGCAAACAATAACACATTCACTTCATGTAAATTTTCCAAACAAAGGAATTGGCATTTGTTAAAACTAAATAATTTTAATATAATTGAAGTTAAACAAATTATGACGTGAGAACTTACATATTAATTTGGCATCGCTCATCTTATCTTCCAGATGCTACTCTATCTCCATGGTGATAGTGATGGTGATGGCGATGAGACGAAGAATGCATGGACTTACTTTTGGATTCTTTTGGTTTTCCAATAGCTGCAATTTGTTCCAACGTCTCTCCAACTTCTTTCATTGAAGGCCGCTTTCTGGGTTCTGATTCAAGGCATCTTAAAGTGAGTTGAGCGGCCTGTAAAGCTGCCTTCGAAGAATATTGGCCTTCCATCCGTGCATCCATAATGCTCATTAGCTTCCTTTTCTGATAGAGAAAGGGTTTAGCATAATCAACCAAATTCTTCCGGCCACTAGGTCGTTTGTTATCAAGTGCACGTAAGCCTGTCAACATCTCAAGCAGCACCACACCAAATCCATACACATCACTCTTTACATAGAGATGACCTGTTTTCAAAAATAGAATATGTTTAACATGGAATGGAGCATGAAGGAAAAGTTCAACTCATTGTGAGCTTAAGTTTCGAAATGTTGAACTAGTTATCTTTATTCACCAATTCTTCCTTTCTTTTTCCATATAATAATTTGATTGGTGGGTTTCCTTCGTTCTATTTCGTTTTCCTTCTTGGGAATTGGGATGGTAGTTCTATGACTACACTATTTGCCCAGACCAAATGGAATCCAGCATGAACCAATGACAATGTTTATCAGGGTTGGTATGTGTTCAATTAGTCTGAAATGGAAACCCGGTATATAAATTCTAGAACAATAATATACAAGAATGTCATAACCGGAGGCCAACCGGAGTCCAGCTTGAAAGGTGTGCTTGTATTGTGGGAATGAATTGGGGAAAGCATGATTTACATATAGTTAATGGTAGAGGTGTAAATGGGCCGGGTGTATCTAGTGTTGGATCGATTGAAGAAAATGATACTAACTTTTTTCCTTCGCTCAATTCGATCCAACACTTCGTATACTGAAAGGTCTAGTAAAACTGAGTGATGGATCAAACTTGGTACAACACTAGTATTAGGTGTAATCCTGACTAAAAACCCTTCAATACACATGGTTACATCTCTCATATTAGCATCTTCAAACTGAAGATAGTAAATATTGGAGTCCAATTATCAGACAGATAATGAAACTACAGAAGACATGAGGGCCAGAATCTTTTTCTCAGGAGAAATCCAACCATAATTCTAGATGTTCTGTGGCAATTACGCAATGTTTATGATGCTCTTGTGGGACCCTTTCAGACAATTTGTTTTCTTTTTCCTCTTATTTTTTTAAGATAACACTGCCCAGGATCCTTTTATTATCTGGCTCTTTATTTTTGTACCGGTCAAATGCCAAACTAATAGTTCCTCTAATACGTGTCTAAAACATTGCATCCTACAACAGAAACTTATTGCCCCTTCCGTAATGGAGCTTCAGAGAAGATTCCAGTTTCTTCTTAGACCATTGACTAAGCCCTTGTTTTCTAATGGAGTTTCTAATATGCCCAGGGAGAACTCCTTCGTTCCAAAATGATATGGAAAAGAAATCCCGGAAAAAGGGAACAAAACTGTAAATTCAATTCAAGTTAGAAAAAAAGCATTAAGAATATCAGATATACCACTCATATTTGAAATATCACATTTCCGTACCTCGAAAAGATAAATTTAAGTTCAAAGCTGGATTTTTCAGCAAATCAAATTAGTTTAAAATGCCAAATCTTATCCATTACTGATCAGATCTAACAAGAAATGGAAGTAGTTCAAGATGCTAAGAAAGGTACATCATACAATCAAATAGACACTCACCTGTTGCAACATATTCAGGAGCCGCATAACCATATGTTCCCATAACTCGGGTTGTTACGTGTGAATTCCCCTCTGCGGGCCCTAATTTTGCCAAGCCAAAGTCTGATATTTTTGCATTATAATTCTGCAATACAAGAAAACATCATTAGAGAGCTAAACTATAAGCAAAAGCATTTATGTAACATTCCACTAATTTACTTCAACCAGCACAAAGTTACATTAGAGATGAAAGGAAAATCTTGAAACAACTGGACAGGATAATAAATACTAAGATCTAGTTGGCACGTCATCTTGGCATTTATGGACAAGATGTTAAAATATAAGAGTTTGCACGAATCCCTTTAATTCGAGGTATAAACGTTTGACAATAATTAGAATCATTATATCATATAATCTCCATTAAATGCACATCATTCAGTAATCTGTGAGCTGCATATGGATGTCCCGAAGCCCCACTCCCTCCCCCTCCAGGCTAGGAGTTCTAACCACAACTCTAAATTCCTTATACCTCGAGACCATATACTTGAAGATGCAGGATCTGCTTCTTAGAAACACAGACTTTAAAAATTATATCTCAAGTTTTAGATGTTTGCTTAGCACCTGAATAGCAATGGCAAGGACGAAAAGAAAAGATTTGAGTAAAAGGGAATCTTACAATTGGCACCACCGTTAGAATTTGAGTGTGACCCAAATTCTTTGTTGAAAATAATTGGGAGTTCTAATTAAAGTGCATATTAAGAAGAATTTTATTTAGAATGCTATTGTGGAATCCTATTCAAGTTTATTTGGCGATTTCTAGTTGAAATTCTACTTGGAAGTCCAATTGGGAGTATGAATTTGTATTGGACTTGAAGAGGACATTAGGATGAAAGAAATTTTGAAATAAAGGACCCGAGAGTGGGCGCCGCGGCGTTATGTGGCTGTTTTTGCCCTGCGTGATTTTTCGTTCTCTACTCTGTTTCTTGCATTCTACTTCAACAACTTTACTATGAGGGTTTGGAAACCCCTATTTGTTCTCTATTTATAATTGGCTTTTCATTATGATTTAATAAGAAGCTAGATAGTTGAAAACACAATTTTTTTATTATTTCTCTATATTATAATAAAATCTCCATTGTTTGCAAATTATTTGTTCTTGTGTTCCTGTGATCACTTCATATTGTGGCTATAATTTTTTATTTTCTCCAACAATTTGGTATTGGACAAAATTCGGTATCATTTCCGCTTTTCATGACAATTGGTATTAGAGTTGAAGATTTTTTGGTAGGTTCTTGGGAGGTCCAAGTTGGTTATTAAAGCGAAATTTGAACAATATCAATTGTTTCAGAGATGGTAACTACGAAATTTGAGATTCCGCTTTGGGATCGCAACAATAGATTCTCTTTGTGGTAGATCAAAATGCAAGTAGTTCTTGCTTAATTGGACCTTGATGATGCTTTGTTGGGGATAGATAGAATGCCCGCAACAATGACTGTGGAAGAGAAGCAACACAAGGATCAAAAAACCCCATCACAAATACACCTTCATTTTTCTAATCAAATTCTTTAAGACGTGGTAAAGGAGAAAAGTGCCGCTGGGTTGTGGTTGAAATTGGAGCAACTTTGTATGACAAAGAGCTTGATTAGTAAGTTACACTTGAAGCAACACGATAGTATAGAGTACTGCAGCCCGATTTTAGTGGTTATTTGTTTCTTATTCGTTGTGTGTGCATATTTTTATTTAATTGTGTAAGATGGTTTGATACATATTAAGAATGAAATTCAAAGAATTAGGGATGACTAGTGTATATCACGATTTCACCTAATAGAAAACAAACATTTGAGGAATCTTGTGTCGAATCTGGGGTGACGAATACGAAAATNTAATTGTGTAAGATGGTTTGATACATATTAAGAATGAAATTCAAAGAATTAGGGATGCACTAATATATATCACGATTTCACCTAGTAGAAAACAAGCTTTTGATAAATTTTGTGCCGAATTTGGGATGACGAATATGAAAACATTTCTTAGTGACATAGGGCATAGATGGAACTCCACTTATTATTAAAATCATGCGAAGGTTTTGAACATTTAATATTTGAATTTTATAACAATAGGCATATTAAAAACGACGATAAAACTATTTTGAATGAATTCGATTTGCTTTTAGCTTGTAAAATTTAAAAACAAAAATTGACAAGTTTTTATGACTCTACAAATATTTTATCTAGAATTTACTATCACACTAGTTGTATGGTACTTGAACGTCTTTATATAATTGCAAGGGCTTTTAATAAATACAAAAATGACCCTGATTTTAGTGCAATTATATATTCTATAGAATTAAAGTTTAGAAAATATTGAAAAGACTTACCGATGTTATTTCCTTTAGCATGCATCATGGACATCTGATACAATTTATCAGATACTAAATATGTAATTGATCAAATTTCAAGAGCTTTAACTTTTAATACATCTATCACTTATAGAAATTTAGAACAAACTTTACGTGAAATGTATGAATTATATGCGGAGCAAATGGGTGCAAATATTAGTGGGGTACGCTCTGCACCTACTCCTCCCGCTGATATAGAAGAAGACAATGCTAAAATATTAACTTTATTCGAAAACATTAACACATATAGATATGATGCAAATGCAAAATGTTCCTCTAGTAATAGTTTGTCTACTGCATGTAATCAAACATCGGACCCAAAGTTCAAATACATTGTCTGCTGAATTAATTGATTATTTTAATCATAATACGCCTAATAACAAAAGAATTAAAAAAATTTCAGATGAAGTGATTGAATTTTGGCCAAAGTACGAACGACGATAGCTAGTGATTTCCGCGATTGCAAAAGACTTACTAACACCTTCGGTCAGTACTGTAGCTTTGGAATCGCATTAATGTACGTGAAGGATTGGCAAGATGCTCATTTCCGACTGTAAAATAAATATGTTGAAATTGCATGTCAAGTAAATAATATTTAATTTAACCATATTATTCAAAAAAAATTATTTTATAATACTGTTTTTAATTTTTTTTTTTTTTTTAAAAATTGTACATGTACAAGTTGTTCGTGTACAATTTTTAACTCTGCCTACTTGAAATTTAAGTAGTCAATCTCAAGCTTGGATAAAGAAAGAGGGTTTATCTATTATATAAAATAAAAAAGGAAATAAAACGAGGTCGCAAGCCGAACCTCAGTCAGCACATGAGCCACGAGCTCGAGGGTCGAGTCGAGCTCGCCCCTTAAGTAACGAGCCATGAGCTCGACTCGTGCTCGTGGCCATTGCCACCACTAGGGATTGCTATGAGTAGCGGAACAGATTTGCTACTACAAATCAAAAGGAACCAGAAAATTCCATTAATATCAATCTTGCAAAAGAAAACAGTGATAGAGATCTTTTGGCGATTATTGATGGTGACTCCAAATATGACAAGGATTGAATTCTTGAATCAACTTGTATTTTTCATGTGTTCAAACCGGGATTGATTTTCTTCAAATGAAGAAGTTACAAAGGGTTCCGTGATGATGAGAAATAATGAGCCTTGTAAAATAGTTGAGATTAGTAATGACAAAATCAAGATTTTTGATGGGACGTTAGAACACGTGACCAAGTTCGACATGTTCCAAATATAAACAGGAATTTAATTTCGTTAAGTACTCTTGATTCAGAAGAATACAGGCATACCGGTGGAGGTGGAGTTTTGAAAGTTAGCAATGGTGCTAAGATTGTTTTAAAGGGATGGAGAAAGTGCTGATTATATGTAATGTAATGGAAGGTTCGACGGTCACTGTGGAGCTGATGCAACTTATGGTTTGATAAATAGTAACTCAGGTAGAATTGGTTGTAATCGGGTTGCTCGTGGTGATTCGAGTAGTTTTGGTGACTTGATTGGAGTTGGAAGTGAACAAGATGCTTCAAGCAAGGTTGGCACGCAAGGTAGTTCTGCTGGTAAGTAGGGTTTGGATTTAGTTCACAATTGCTGAGTATGCCCGACAGTGGCATGGTGTGCCCGAAAGTGGCATGGTGGAAGAGTTGGAGAATAATTTGAAGAGTGAAGACTTAATTCCTTGCTGTGGAATTTGTGTTAAGGTGAAATTTGTTATGTTTGTGACTAAAATTCTATTTGATTTAAAAGTTTGATTCATGGAGAAAATTTAGATAATGTTGGATTGGAAGTCCAATTTGATAAGGGATCAAATTTCATAATGGATTGGGAATTTCATTTACAGTTGGTTTCTAACGTGATTTTTGTGCTCTACTTCATCTATAACACCAAAATTGGGCTCCTATAAATACTCTACGACATAGAGGCTCTTGATAGGCTCAAATAACAATTAGATCATTATTGTATACATTACAAACTTGACAGAATTGTTTAGATTTAGATTGAGAGCATCAAATCTTGTAAAACACTTTTTGGTTTCTTGGTATAATAAATTATCCTCTTTTTCCACAAAATCTTGATTGTTGTGTGATCCATTATTTTCATATTGCTCGTATAATTCTCGTCTTTATTATTTGGTCCGATTCTCAACAAGTGGTATTAGAACAATTCTGGTATCTTATTTGTTTCATAACAACCACAGCCCGCAAACAATGTAAATTTATAATATGGTCCTTCAATTTCTTTAATCAACTTTTCAACCAATGAAGCTCAAATTTGAATTCTCTGCAAGTTCTCTATAGCAAATAAATATAAGGACAACCTATAGAGTCATAGTACAAGTGTCGAATTTTTTGGGGGGCATAGAACTGTCCAGTCTAAGTAAGTTGCCAACTTAAACAACTGAACTATTCATCCAGGTTATAACTAATAGTAAGGACTCAAAAGAAAAACTTCAGCTAGTAACGAATTATTCAATGAAATCATACCGCGTCAAGCAGGATGTTGGAGGCCTTAAAGTCTCTGTATATGACTTGCTTATCTGAAGCGTGCAAAAAAGCTAGGCCCCGAGCAGCTCCTATAGCTATTTTAAGTCGTATGTCCCATGATAAGGGTTCAATTGCAACACTTCCTGCATAAACAATCGAACCAAAAATAAGCATAAGAAAATCTTTCTTCCCATTCCTTGCTTCTCTCATTTTCAGGCTCAAGTTCTTACTTCTAAAAAGATGGTTTTCCAGGCTTCCTCTCTGCATAAACTCGTATACAAGTAAAAGTTCTTTATCTTCCCAGCAGTATCCATGGAGCTTAACCAAGTTAGGATGTGAAAGCCTTCCTAAAAAGTTGACTTCCGACTGCATTTCCAAATTAAGTGAAAACATTGTAAGTATTAATTAAAGGAATATGATATAAGAAAGAAAGATCATAAGACAGTCACTCGATTAAGACTTCCGAAATGGAAAGTAGCCGTATGATTCATGAGACAGTGACAATAAACATGAAGAGAACTTCAGTCAATAATGTTCCCAAGCACAGATACACACAGCCACAGCTTAAAACTTCTTCCAAATGAAAATCAATCACATAAAAAGACAATCTTGCATTCTGCAATATAACCAGAATGATATACAAGCCTCAAGTTACAATGATACTGATCCATCTTCGAACAATTTGAAAACTCAAATCTCTATCATTCAGAACTAAAAGAATCGTTGTGGAGAAGATTTTGGTATTGTCATTTCCACATTATTACTAGAAAATAGTCAATTGGACATGCAGAGAATTAGGAGTAGCAACAACGCCAAGTAGTCAACAAAAAAAATTACTTCATTATCTTGTTTCTTCTAAAATGGATAATCTTGGTCAGTTGATATGCATATCTCAATACAAACCATGGGTAACAAGCTTGTTACAATGAAAGATGCCACCCCTTATCATATAAAGCCATATCTAACGTTTGATTCTCAACCATAAATTTGCTTAGGGACGTGCTTTGGCTTGAGATGTCATTTCTCTTTTGGTAACAAACTCATTTCACTATCAATTCATCAATCTCAAAATCGTATTGTGGTTGTAAATATTCAGTTAGGAAGTTGGCCATATATTGTGTCAGAAATCTTGAAGATTGCATGATATTGAAATTACCATATTTCCACATTGCCTTATTTAGACTTACTATAATTAGGATTGTTCATTTAGGATTAATTTTCCTTCTCCTAATTTAGGAGATTCTTTTCCTTTTTTCTTTCTCTCTATTGTATTATATATTGAGGGCTTTAATATTACTTTGATGTACACAGAAATACAGATTTTATTTCTGCTTTCAATTGACAAATAAGTTAAATCATTTTGTTCTTGTTACAGAAATGGTGAACCATAATTCCTTAAGTTCATCATATTCCTTCACTAATTGCAATAATACGATGTTTGGGATTTTCTGGGTAGTCAAATTAATACATAAATATAGGTTCCACTAAAGCTATCGATATAATCCTTCACTGATCTAATTCCCAATATATCCAAACAAACTTCCTTACTGTTGTCATCATTATAAATGCTTCAAATTAGGTGCAAAATTTACCTTTTGGCCTGGTCCTTTACAAAGTCCCAACATGGGAAAATTTTGATTAATATTAAGCCATCAAATTAGTTAAATAATTCAAACCAAACAATTTCAGTAATATCACCTGCCATTCTTCAAACCCTTGTGCGCTCTCAGCGCTCAATTTCTTAATAGCAACCATCATTCCAGTACCAACTTTAGACGGTGAAAGTGTCTTTGAATCTACCCATCCCTTAAATACAGTTCCAAAGCCTCCAACCCCCAAAACCATATCAGACTTGAAGTTCTTTGTGGCAATCTTCAAATCAGCAAAAGTAAAAATCTTCAAATTTGATGTCGGCAATATTTCTCCAGACGCACACGTATCATCACTTGCAGCAGCAGAAAACCGGCTAAGCCCCGCACTGCTGCTCGTTGCAGAAAGACCTCCACCGTTGCTGAAATTACGCGACGTCACTAAAATATGGATAGCACAACCATATTAAATGTAAGTACAAGAGAATTTTGCTCTTTCTGCTCAATCAAGAAAATAATTTTTCACAAAAATGGCAATTCATACATCTAATCGAAATGGATAACGTCTACAAAATAGTGGGACAAACAAAGAAAGAAAACCCCTCAAGGCTAGTAATAAAGTTCCTTCACTTTTCTAAAGCAAAAATCAAGATACTCGTGAATTCTCAAAGACCCACAAAAGGAAACAGCATATATTCTAATATAAATGCAAAGTGAACAAACAAACAAAAGAAAACCCTCAAGATACACTTGAATTCTCAAAGACCCATAAAAGGAAACAGCATATATTCTGGTATTAACACAAAGTGAAGTAACAGAAACTACCCCCTACCTGGTGTAGAAGTGGAAGCTCTAGTGGAGCTAGAGAGATTAGGGTCAGTTGAAGGTTGAGATCCAAAGCAATTCCCCATAAAAATTTACTATCAAAATCTTGTTAAGCTAAATCTTCAATATTAATTATAAAAGAGCTAGCAAGTATAATTTAGTTAAAGAATATGTCTTGTTTTTTTTTTTCAGCAGAGAAGAAGGTGGAGAGTGGCTGAAAAGGAAAAGAGCTTTGTATGCATATTCCAATTATTTTCTAAATACATTTTACTTTCTCTTGTTACGCGTTTGTCAACAAAATAATAGTATACACAAATTCAAAGTTTTTTCTCATTTTTTCATCACATATTTTCTATCAAAATACTATTTCAAATTACTTGAAGAAAAAATAGGACTCAAAAGGCTTATAATTAAAAAAAGGAAAAATTGCAGCCACGGTACCAAATATTTCACATTTTTACAGACTTTGCCCAAACCTTTAATTTGTGTCAACCACGATACCAAACCTTTAAACAATTCGCACCCGGAGTCCAAATTGATAGAGACTGTTAGTTTGACTGTTAGTTGACCAAAAATTAAAAATCTGACCNTTTCACATTTTTGCAGACTTTGCACAAACCTTTGATTTGTGCCACCCACGATACCAAACATTTAAACCATTCGCACCCGAAGTCCAAATTGACAGAAACCGTTAGTTTGACCGTCAATTGACCAAAAATTAAAAATCTGACCAATTCTTAACTAATTCTTAAAGGGCAAAATGGTAACTTTCCATTTTTTCATATAAAAAAAAAACTAAAATCAACTAATTAAATCAAAAACCAAAAACCCTATTATCTTCCCCAACCACCCCACCCCCACCTCACCTCACCTCATCCTCCACCCAACCCAAAATCAAAACTGTCGGCACCACCAAACCGACCTCCGCCACCGTTCAAGTTCTTCGAACGCTGACACCCACAAACATTCTCCGCAAGTGATACGAACCCCACCAACCCTTATGCCAACCTCCTAAACTTCACCAACAAGCGCGCCGTGGAGCTTGGAGCGGGCTGCGGAGTAGCCGCCATGGGACCTACCTGCTTGATCTGCACGACGTCGTAATTACAGACATTGCGCCTGTCATGCCAGCCCTAATGCACAATTTGAAGAGGAACAAGCGTGTTTTGAAGACCCTAAAAACGGCCCAGTTGTATTGGGCGAAAGAGGAGCAGATTCAGGCATTAGGCCGGTTTTTTGATTTTGTAATTGCGACGGACGTGGTTTATTTGGAGGAGACAGTGGTGCCGTTAATCAGGGCAATGGAAAGTTTAGTGTTAGATAACATTGTCGTTTTATTGGGTTACCAACTGAGTTATCCGATTGGGCCTGTAATCAGTCTTAAGCATCATTTGGATGAGGATGAGAGGATAATGAAGTGGTTGGACAATCAGCCTGTATCTAGGGGTGGGCGCGGGTCGGTTCGGTTCGATTTTTTTCTGTTCCAGAAATTTTCGGGTATTTAGTAAATGGAACCGTCGGTTCTAGATATAATTCTGGAACCGTTCGGGTTCGGTTCGGTTCGGTTCGGTTCCGTTCTATAATTAAATTTTCGATTCGGTTCTGTTCGGTTCCGTACTATAATTAATTTTTTTAACATTTA
>CAIGRT010019046.1:0-13127 GCA_903798405.1 Fraxinus platypoda | reverse complement strand
CAAAAAATCTCTAATTATCGCTCTCCTATTTTGAGTGTGTGTTAATCAGGATTTTTGGTCAAGGGAAAATTGTCATAGGCGATTTAGTCTTTGTGTGATATCTTCTAAGCTATTTAGTGACATTTCAATTTTCTTTCAATTGTTTTCACTAGTTAAAGGTCTTTTTTTAAAATTAGACCGTTTCCGTACAAGTGGATAAATTGTTCTTACATTGTGTAGTCTTCTTCAATACGTACACTAGAACACTTTTATAATCTCTTTATTTACAAAAAACGTTTTCAAAATCCTCCATTTGTCAACTATCTTGAACAGTATAAAACTTTAAATCGATGTTTCTCATATTCCAGTCCCCTAGTGAAGCCAAATAGATCTTAATTTCCTATTCTTCAACTCCCTACGATCAGATTTATGTCCACTATAAAATCATTGACCACAGTCTGTGAGCACGGGCGGTCGTTGGTCGTTGACCATTAATGACGACAATGAAAACCAATACCGTAAATTGAAATGACTTGTATCATAGTTTGAATGGCAAGTGTAGATATATATGTTATTAATCAATCTAATAATATTTATCGAGTAAGAATTTCAAGTTTGAAACATTGGTCAAATTACCTACTTTCTTGATTCGATTTGTTAATAATCTCAGCCTAGCAAAAAAAAAAGAGACTATTTCGTAGTTTAAAAAATGACAAAAGATTTTGTTGATGAATGTGTGAAGAAAATATTGTGTCAATACTCTTCCGAATTACTAATTTTTTTTTACTGATGAAATAGTTTCCAATGACAAGATTAAAACAAATAAAATTTTGGACTTCAATAAATTTCAACTACCAATTTAATTTTTTTCTTTGTTATTCTTTCATATTTCAAAACATATTTATCATATCCAATTCGATCGTTGACTTGGACAAATTATCGTGTCATTGAGTTAGTACTTTAACCGTTGAGTCATTGAAATGTTAAATTTTAATTTTAAAAAAAAATTAAAATAAAGAGAATATATCAATTACTTTGCTAAAACTAATTATATTTTGTTATACTAAGCATTACCATCGATTAAATGCCGCAGTGGTCAAGCTTCCAATGGTTTTAAAGGAACGCACAGGTTCGAATCTATATTGTTGCAGTTTTATAATAAAACTTAAATGTTAAAACAAAACATAAATGATTGATGCTGTGAAGAGTCGAACTCAAGACCTCCAGCGAGTAGATAGGCACTCAACCAGTTGATCGATCAATCATTGTTTGAGTACAAAATGAAATTAAAGATATATATAACAAACACTTATGTACATTGACACAACAAAATTTAATACCGGCGGATCCAGCCCGGGCGGCCGCCGGTGCTGGATCCGCCACCTGTAAGGCAGCACTACTACGTCCTTATTGATTGGGGACATGCTATTTTAGATGACAGGGACCGTACAGCAATGAATCTTCATTTCTCTTCTACTTTTACCCTTCAGGAAGGGAAGCCGTGCTCTGCTTCTGACGCAGAGAGCCTGATATATATGCATTTCTTTTCTTCTGGAGGGGATTTACCTGTTCTGGACTCAGTTGAGGGGGCACTTGAGTGGAGAGAAACGGCTTGGTCAAGGAGGGTGATACAACAAAAGTTTGGAGATATCTCCGCTGTGTTGANCTTCTGGAGGGGATTTACCTGTTCTGGACTCAGTTGAGGGGGCACTTGAGTGGAGAGAAACGGCTTGGTCAAGGAGGGTGATACAACAAAAGTTTGGAGATATCTCCGCTGTGTTGAAAGCATGTGCAGATTATGTTGATAGCCTGTGTGGAACACCTTATCCTATGGATTATGAAATTTGGTTGAGAAGGTTGTAAAGACATATTCGTGAGGAAGATAATGGGAAGGAAGTCGACACATCTAGTTAACAGTAAGCTTTAATTTCACCAGCACGTGTTTTCATTTTGTGCATCCTTCGGATTTACGGCTTCTGTTGTAGAAGATAAAAGGTAAAGTTGAAAGGAGGAATTGAAGAACATTCAGTACCTGTATGGAGGAGTTTGAGAAAGTAGCAGTATTATTCATTGTTTTGGCATTTTGTAAAGAGTTGGCATAGAAATGTATGTATCAACTGTCATTAGTTGGTGTAAAGATGAGATCTGTTCAGATTGTTTGATAGAGGATAATGAACTTATTTATATTAGTTGGAATGACAGTGGTTTCAGTGATCTTAGGTGAATAATTTGTTTGTATAAGCTGCTAAACAAGTTGAAAAATCAATTTTAGGTAACCAACACAACTAAGATGGAACTATTCTTCTAGTTATTGGAAAAATTGAGGTTTACATCAAACAAGGATATAATAAACCACTCATGGACTGTCAAAGGTTTTCGCCTTTAAGATAGCACAGAAGGTATTTTAGGGTCACTATGTTTGCATGCCCCGACTGAAAATCAAAGTGGTATTGAATCTTTTATGCCTAATTACTATTTTTGAAAAGGAACGCAAGGAACAACTCTTTCTTTCCCGTTGTTCTTGAAAGCTATTGATCCCCGCGCAAGGAATTTACAACCGCTAGTATAAGAATAGGGTACAGATCTCCCAACACTTTATTGAGTTAATTGTCATAATAGTCACTGAACTTATATTTGTGTGTTCGATTGCACACTGAAATTTAAGATGTCGAGTTTTTATCACTAAATTTATCCAAACATTGAAAGTTACTCACGGCATAACATCTGTTTTAAACGGAATTAGCGACGTGGCTAACGAAATGCACATGTAGCGCCCATCACACTGTTAATAAATTGCCACGTAAGGAAACTTCTTCAATTACTCACTAAACTTTGAAAAATATCTTTGTTTTGCAGTGGAAAAATTGGGTTTTATTAGTTGGTTTGACCAATTATTTTAGTGGGTCCCGTTAGTTGGACAAAATATTTCTTTGACCGCGTGTATTCTACTACATGAGTATATTAATGTAATGTATTTATTTTCTCAAAACCAATTTTTTGACCAATTATTTTAGTGGGTCCTATTAGTTGGACTAAAGATTTCTAAGATTAAATTAGTCACTCAGCTTACAATGAATTTCATATTGGTCCCCAAACTTTACTATTCCAAAGTGGCTACTGAAGTTAGCTTTGTATTTCAATTTTGTTGCTAGTTTAAATTTTATCGAATGCCTGACATGGTAGATAGCAATCTAACGTGAGCATCTTCCCGCATTATACATCTTGTTAGAAACCTAATGCAATTTAATTGAACCGTCAAACTGAAATAATTGTTTATTACTACAAACAAAATATGTCAAGTTATGCTATTCTGGCCTTGTGCTAGAGACTGATCACAAATATGAAATGAGAGAGTCATTTTTCGGTAACCCTAAGTGAGAGTCGTTGAACCACCTTATCTAATATCTTATGCTATTAGAGGGGAGATAAGTTTAATTGTGTAAATTTAAAAGGCAGACATCATGGTCCTTGAGAAGGTTGATTGGAAAATAATTATATTCTTCTCTTTCCACAGCAAGTGGCTTTGTCTTTTCAAACAAGTTGGAAGACTATTAATAAGACAATGGTGAATTCAATGGTAAAGACTTTAATGTGAACCACATGAATAAACGTATAATTGGGTAATGATCCACTACCAAATTTTACAAAGAATCTTCAGATAAAACAAAAGCTACATTGTGAAGTCAAGTCTATTTGTTTTTAATCCTTAGAACAAGTCATAACGTTTTTCGATGCATTATTGCGGATTGGATGGTCTTTCTAAAAATTATTCCATTTCTACTGAATCAAACATAAAATAAAATGGGCAAGTGAATTGTGAATGAAATCAACAGTTAATTCACATATTACAATTTTGATTTCAATGACCTAAACAATATTATATGGAATATAATCAGTCATGGAAACATGTATTCCATGCTAAAAGAACAATTTTGGGGAAAATTGTTCTTCAAGAAATGAATTATGTGGAAGTCTCGTCTTTCCGAGTAATTCTTTGCATGAAACTAACTTTTGTGAAAATTTGGACATAGTTATTTAATTTTCAGAAGAGTCCTCAACTTTCCTATACCTACCCAAAAGACCTCGACTGAGTTGACTAGTGTTCGCTTTGTATTTCAATTAGGTTGCTTGTTTAAATTTTAGTTGTTTTTCTAATCGAATGCTTGGTATGGCAGACGAAAATAATATATCGTGGTGCTAACATTAGGGTCTTTTGCATTAGAAAACTTAAATAATAATCGAGTGGTATTTTAGGGTCACTATGTTTGCATCCCCGACTGAAAATCTAAGTGGTGTCGAATTTTTTATGCCTAATTACTATTTTTGAAAAGGAACGCAAGGAACAACTCTTTCTTTCCCGTTGTTCTTGAAAGCTATCGATCCCCGCGCAAGGAATTTGCAACCACTAGTATAAGGATAGGATACAAATCTCCCAACACTTTATTGAGTTAATTGTCATAATGGTCACTGAACTTATATTTGTGTCTTCGATTGCTCACTGAAATTTAAGATATCGAGTGTTTACCACTAAATTTATCCAAACGTTGAATGTTACTCACGGCATAACATCTGTTTTAAACATAATTAACGATGTGGCTAACAAAATGCACATGTAGCGCCATCACACCGTTAATAAATTGTCACGTAAGGAATCTTCTTCAATTACTCACTAAACTTTGAAAAATATCTTTGTTTTGCCGTGGAAAAATTGGGTTTTATTAGTTGGTTTGACCAATTATTCAGTGGGTCCCGTTAGTTGTACAAAAGATTTCTAAGATTAAATTGTTGTCGTTAGTCACTCAGCTTACAATGAATTTCATATTGGTCTCCAGACTTTACTATTCCAAAGTGGCTACTGAAGTTAGCTTTGTATTTCAATTTTGTAGCTAGTTTAAATTTTATCGAAATGCCTGACATGGTAGATAGCAATCTAACGTGAGCATCTTCCCGCATTATACATTTTGTTAGAAACTTAATGCAATTTAATTGAACCGTCAAACTGAAATAATCGTTTATTAATACAAACAAAATATGTCAAGTTATGATATTGTGACTTTGTGCTAGAGATTGTTCACAAATATGAAATGAGAGAGTCATTTTTCGGTAACCCTAAGTGAGAGGCATTGAACCACCTTATCTAATACTTTATGCTATTAGAGGGTAGATAAGTTTAATTGTGTAAATTTGAATGGCGGACATCATGGTCCTTGAGATGGTTGATTGGAAAAAATTTATATTCCTCTTTCCACAGCAAGTTGCTTTGTCTTTTCAAGCAAGTTGGAAGACTATTAATAAGACAATGGTGAATCCAATGATAAAGACTTTAATGTGAACCACTTGAATAAATGTATAATTGGGTACATTGTGAGGTCAAGTCTATTTGTTTTTAATCCTTAGAACAAGTCATAATATATTATATTTAGTCCTTTTTTGAGACCCTTTATTTTTCATAAACCCATTTATCTTTAAACTTATTTTCATTATATGTTATTTCCATAAAAAAAGTTTTACTCACAAATTCAAGATTTTTCTACTTTTAACCATAAATTCTCCAAAAAATTCCAATCACAAAATCTATTTTCTAAAAAATGAGGTTCAAACAAACCCTTAGTATTTCAATCTACGCCTCGTTGATTTGAGTGACTTTGTATTGTAATTGAGGCTCGTGAATAGATGTGTATGAAGTTTTCTACCCCATTGTGCACACTAAGAGGAATTGGGGCCAATGAATAGATGTATATGAGGACCACATGTTGTAGCCCATTGTGCACGCTACGATACGTATAGAGAAAAAAAATTAATTGGATAATAATTTCGTTGATATGAAATAAGTTACGTTACATGTCATGCGGCGCGAAATAAGGAATTCAAGCGAAAATATTAAGTATATAGTAGGAACGCGTTTCAATTACTCACTAAACTTTGAAAAATATCTTTGTTTTGCCGTGGAAAATTCGGGTTTAATTAGTTGGTTTGACCAATTATTTTAGTGGGTCCCGTTAGTTGGACAAAAGATTTCTAAGATTAAATTGTTGTTGTTAGTCACTCAGCTTACAATGAATTTCATATTGGTCTCCAAACTTTACTATTCCAAAGTGGCTACTGAAGTTAGCTTTGTATTTCAATTTTGTTGCTAGTTTAAATTTTATCGAATGCCTGACATGGTAGATAGCAATCTAACGTGAGCATCTTCCCGCATTATACATTTTGTTAGAAACTTAATGAAATTTAATTGAACCGTCAAACTGAAATAATCGTTTATTACTACAAACAAAATATGTCAAGTTATGCTATTCTGGCCTTGTGCTAGAGACGGTTCACAAATATGAAATGAGAGAGTCATTTTTTCGGTAACCCTAAGTGAGAATCGTTGAACCACCTTATCTAATACTTTATCCTATTAGAGGGGAGATAATTTTAATTGTGTCAATTTGAAAGGCAGACATGATGGTCCTTGAGATGGTTGATTAGAAAAATATAATTTTAATTGTGTAAATTTGAAAGGCAGACATCATGGTCCTTGAGATGGTTGATTAGAAAAAAATTATATTCTTCTCTTTCCACAGCAAGTTGCTTTGTCTTTTCAAGCAAGTTAGAAGACTATTAATAAGACAATGGTGAATTCAATGGTAAAGACTTTAATGTGAGCCACTTGAATAAACGTATAATTGGGTACTGATCCACTCCCAAATTTTACAAAGAATCTTCAGATAAAACAAGAGCTATATTGTGAAGTCAAGTCTTTTTGCTTTTAATCCTTAGAACAAGTCATAATGTTTTTTTATGCATTATTGCGGATTGGATGGTCTTTCTAAAAATTATTCCATTTCCACCGAATCAAACATAAAAGAAAATGGGCAAGTGAATTGTGAATGAAATGAATAGTTAATTCACAGATTACAATTTTGGGGAAAATGGGAAGTCTCGTCTTTCCAAGTAATTCTTTGCATGAAACTAACTTTTGTGAAAATTTGGACATAGTTATTTAATTTTCAGAAGAGTCCTCAACTTTCCTATTCCTACCCAAAAGACCTCGACCGAGTTGACTAATGTTCGCTTTGTATTTCAATTTGGTTGCTTGTTTAAATTTTAGTTGTTTTTCTAATCGAATGCTTGGTATGGCAGACGAAAATAATCTATCGTGGTGCTAACATTAGGGGTCTTTTGCGTTAGAAAACTTAAATAATAGTCGAGTGGCCAAATTGAAATAAATGGCAAACTGTAATGATTTTTTCACAACAAAAATATAATTTGGTGACCAACGTGAAATTTTGTTGAAAATATAGTGACTAACAATGTTTTATAACGAACATCTTTGAGTCTTGCTATGTGAAATGAATAATGTTACTTGTACATAATTAATTACATAATGATTTATATAAATATGATGTGTTGAAAAAAGTGGAAAAGTTTTTCTTTTTTATTTGATTAAAGAAATTCTGAACCAATTATATTTCACCACATCATATGTATATAAACCGTTATATAAACTTATTATACATCTGTAACACAATTGATGTGAAATTATGTTGGTGTGTAAAGGCATTTTTATTTTCTACTTGAACCATTTTTGGTTCTCATTGTAAATATAAATAGAGAATTGTGTACTATTTCACTTAATGGCATGTTTGGACAAACTTTATTGCTGTTTCTCTTCATTAATTTTATCAAACTTGATTTAATTTAATTTAACATACCAAATAAATCTTAATAATGATTGAAACTAGCAATTCTAGCAGGTTGTACAAAGTTTCAGATTCAACTTAACAATTCTCCATGGTAAAGACTTAAGTGCTCATTGACATCAAATACAGATGAACTAGTTTTTAATTTATTTAAATAAATTTAATTTTGATTTAAAAAAATAAAATAAGAGTTTTGAGTTTCAAAAATTAATGAAATAAAATGTGATCATACACTTAATGTCAGTCGAGACTAAACCCCTATTTGGTTTAGATAAAAATCAATTTTTTAGTAGATTATGATAAAAATTTATGGAATGTGTGGTTGAAAAGTTGAATAAATAACTAAACGAAAAATGTAAGGGAATGGGAGATTTTTTTTAATCGCCTCCTCGCCCAGTTTTTATCCCTATTTCACATTGATCTCTGCCTTAAAAAATGAGTAAATTTGCCCCTAATTGCGTTTTCAACGACATTAAATTCCCGGTTATATTATCATAAAATTAACTCAAAAAGTTTGTGAAACCTAAGTCTTTTTCCGTGTACGATGTGTGTGAATCCTAAGAAAAGTCTTTCCGTGTTGAACTTTCTTCCGACATAGTGAGAATGATAGAAACATTGACAACTATGATGTGATTGAAGTTGAAGCAATTTAAATCCCTATTTGGCAATTATTATTTTTAAATTCTTTTTTATATATACTCATTTTCAATTACACATTCACACGATAAAATATTGTACACATAAATCCAATTTGTTTTTTCTATTTTTTAATCATAGATTCTCCTAAAAATCATTATTCAAAAATCTATTTTCCTCAAATAATGGGGGTCAAGTACGGGCTTTAAAAATACATTAGTAAATTTTTGTTAGATAAAATTTAGTTTTTTATTATATTTAGTCCTTTTTTGAGACCCTTTATTCTTCATAAACCCATTTATCTTTAAACTTATTTTCAATTATATGTTATTTCAACAAAATAATTTTACTCGTAGGTTTTAGCGACTTTGTATCGTAATTGAGGCTCATGAGTAGATGTGTATGAAGTTTTCTACCCCATTGTGCACACTAAGAGGAATTGGGGCCAATGAATAGATGTATATGAGGACCACATGTTGTAGCCCGGGTGGGTTGAAGATATATTTGAATTTTTGTTATATTTTCTCTTATATTTTTATGTTCTTTTTCAGTTTGTACCTTCATTTTTAAATTTGATTTTTGTGTATCCAAGCTTGTTTGAGCTCCATTTGTTTTTTGATGAAAAATATATTTTAGAATAATATTTTGATGGAGAATGTTTGATTAAAAAATAAGAATTTTTTTTTTATTTACGTGTAATATTATTTTATTGAAGAATACGTTGTTCAAAATAATAGGGAGAATAATATATTTTGTGAATAATGGGGACCAAACAAAGGCTTAAAGTAATGGGCAATAATGTATTTCGACTAAGTGACATTGTGTTGTAATTGAGGCCCCATGATAGATGTTTATGAAGACCACATGTTATAGCCCAATATGCACGCTATAAGAAATTGTAGTAAAGTCTACTTCATTGTGGGACAAACATCTTCATATATAATTTGATTGCTTGAGCACACAATACTTGAAAAACTTCAATCTTCTTAAATTACTATAAACATGATATCAGAGAAAATGATGGAGATTAACAGATTCATCAAACTATTGAGTGTGCTGATGTTTGTACTTTCACTGTGCATGAAGCTCAATTCAGTATCTGCTGCTGAAGTTAGGTGCGTAGAGAGGGAAAGACAAGCTCTTCTGAAGTTTAAGCATGATCTTGTTGATACATATGGCTTTTTGTCATCCTGGGGAAGTGAAGAAGATAAAAAGGAATGTTGCAAATGGGAGGGCATCTCATGTAGCAACGAAACTGGTCATGTAATTTCACTTGATCTGTATGGAAATCTGTTGTCGATGGCTAAGCTTAGCCCCTCACTGCTTGATTTGCAACATTTGAATTATTTGGACCTGAGTGGTAATGATTTTGGAGGAAGTGAAATACCAAGATTCATTGGTTCCTTCAAGAACTTAAGGCACTTGAAGCTCAATTACTCAAACTTCAATGGTGAAGTACCTTGCGAACTTGGGAACCTTACAAACCTGAAGACTCTTTACCTTGATCGTAACAATTTGAGAATCAAGAATTTTGATTGTCTTTCTCATCTTTCTTCGTTATCACATCTTGACTTGAGTGACGTTAACCTTATAAATCAAACCAGCTGGTTGCACCACATGACAAGGTTCCCTTTCCTCGAGGAACTGCACTTGGTAAGATGTCAACTTCCCAACCCAGTGCTTTCCTTTGATATCTTTACGAATTCTTCTTCATCCAAACTATCTATCCTCGACCTATACTTCAATTATCTCACTTCCTTATCCACATTGCGCTGGATGTTTAACATTAGTGCAAGTCTTAAACGCATTGACCTCTCCTATAATCAATTAGAGGGTCCTATTCCTGATTCCTTTGGGGAATTGTTTTTTCTTGAAGATCTTTTTTTGAGTGACAATAAGTTGCACGGTGGGATTCCAAGCTCTTTGCGTAATTTACATGCACTAGATATATCATTCAATGAATTGAGTGGTCTCTTGCCAGATAATACCACATTTTCATCATTATCACATTTGGACCTTTATAACAATAAGTTGAATGCGTTTCACACACAATGTCTTGGGCAACCTTTAGTTCTTCGGTATTTAGATTTATCTTACAATCAATTAAAAAGGCTGCCTGAAGGTATTGAGAAACTTTCATATCTCCGTTATTTAAGAATGTCTTCAAATTTGTTGGAAGATACAATCACCGAAAGTTACCTCTCAAACTTTGCCAACTTATATTACCTTGATTTATCCTTGAACTCCTTGACTTTCAATTTGAGCTCAGATTGGATTCCTCCTTTTCAATTGTATTATCTAATGCTCAGCCATTGTCATTTGGGCCCTCATTTTCCAAATTGGATTCAAACTCAGAATTCTCTTTATGTGCTTAATATCGCTTTTGCCGGTATATCAGATGCAATACCCAATTGGTTGTGGAATATGTCTTCTTTGGAACACTTGGATCTTTCGAATAACAATATTAGGGGAAAAATTCCTAATTTGTCCTCACCGTCGACTTATCGTAGTCTTATAGATTTAAGCTACAATAAAATTTCAGGTCCAATTCCATCATTTCTTTTTCATTATGAAGAAATAAAACTTTCCAAAAATATGTTTTCGGGATCCATTTTTCACTTATGCACAATTCCAATGGGCTCCATCATCCGCATGCTTGATCTCTCGGATAACCAATTGGCAGGAGAGCTTCCCAATTGCTGGATGAACATAAGAAAATTATTTGTTCTGGATTTGGCAAATAATAAGTTCTCAGGTAAGATTCCCCTCACTTTGGGCACTTTGGATCGGCTCGGAGTATTACACTTGCGTGGCAATAATTTCACTGGTGAATTGCCTTCAACTTTGAGGAATTGCAGTGGGCTGAGAATGCTTGATGTGGGAGGAAACAAGTTAACAGGTAATATTCCAGCATGGATAGGAACTCACTTAACAAGTCTGACAGTTCTTAGCCTTCGATTTAATGAATTTCATGGAATCATGCCTTCCACAATTTGCCTCCTTACCAATATCCATGTCTTGGACCTTTCTAGAAACAACATTTCAGGAAGAATATTGCCATGTTTAAACAATTTTACGGCTTTAGTTCAGAAGAATAGTTCAATTGAAGACGCTGCTTTTATTCAACGTGAACTTTCTTCTCAACAAATTGTAGAGTATTTTTTACCTCATTATGTTAACAGTGCTTTTGTTCAATGGAAAGGACAAGATTTTGAATGGAGAACACTAGGACTTTTGAAAGGCATTGATCTATCGGGAAATAAGTTCGTTGGAACTATTCCTCAAGAGTTCTCTGCTTTAAGAGGTTTAGTTTTGTTGAACTTATCTAGAAATCATTTGACGGGAAATATTATTTCAAACATTGGTCAAATGGGGATGTTAGAAAGTCTGGATTTGTCTAGAAACCAACTTTCAGGGGAAATACCAAATAGCCTTGCAGATCTAAATTTTCTCAGCGTTTTGGACTTATCGTACAATAATTTTACTGGAAAGATTCCTTTAGGCACTCAACTACAAAGCTTCAACTCCTCTGTATATGCTGGGAATAGCCAACTTTGTGGAGAGCCTCTGGCTAAGTGTCCAGGAGACATTTCTAATGGTTCTGCTACTGATCACGGAGAGGGGAATAGTTTTGAAGATGATGATGGGTTTATAACGCGTGACTTTTACATCTGCATGGCATTTGGTTTTATTACTGGATTCTGGGTAGTTGTTACAACTCTAGTCCTCAAACATTCTTGGAGGCATTCCTATTTCAACTGGTGGAACAACATTGGGAACTGGATGTACGTGACAACAACAATCTATGTCACAAGATTCAAAAGAAAATTTCTGAAATGAAGGTAAACATTTAAATTTACTTTATCAATCTAATTGTTTAATATTCATATCTTGACTTTTTTTAAATACTGAAATCAGAAGCCCCTTTCGGGAGACAAGAAAGTGTCGACTATCATTCGAACAAGTTGTTGGCTGGATTGGAGAGGTGCAGGGACTACGGATGGCATTGTTTCTGCTCTAGTTAACGCCATTTTCTAATTTTCTAAGTATTTGTAAAATAATATCAATTTTCGAGTTCTCAAATCTATACAAATAACTAGCTTTGTTGTGCTAATCATTGAGGTAAAAACAAATGTTAATACCTATCAAGTATATGTCTTGATTATTTAGTTGGTTTTGCTAGTTTTATTCACGTAATTCACTTGTTTAATTTGTATGTATTAGACATCTCAAGTCACTCTTTAGATTCGTCAATGCAAGATGCAATTAAGTACTTAATAAATTTTATACTCGACTACATATGGTGGAAACTATCCGATTGTACGCTAATAAATTAGTGGAGGGTCGGCTAACGATGTAAGGAAAAATACTTAAATTTGAATTTATTCTTTGTCCTCACTTAGCCTTGACTTCTAATGAGAGTATGTATATATTGCTCATTAAAATTGTATGTTCCTTAGACACAGTCTAGTACATCTAATCAAAGGTAAGAGATTGCTTCCAATTTCAATAAAGAAAATTACACAAACAGTTTCCGTGTGAAAGTAGAAAATATCAAAAAATTGGAGATGGCGAAGACTGGGTAGAACCTTGCCTCTGATCATGCGGCAAAGAATAGCCATGAATCATGGCCCATGATGGGGGCGAATAGCAAGTCTTAATCCTTTATGAAAGCAATAATAATCCCTGTTACGGGCCTGTGTCAGACCCGCCACCTCTCCCGCCACGTGTCGCCGAGGCGATTAGTCTAGGGGATGAGCTGGGTATACATGCCGAAGTGATTGCTTCAAGGATGAACTGAGTAGGCGCCAGCTGACGAACCGGACT
>CAIGRT010019044.1:0-11016 GCA_903798405.1 Fraxinus platypoda | reverse complement strand
TTTTGAAACTTAAAACCTGAATATTTATTTGCCTCATTCCAAACACCTGAGTTTTGAACTCTTCCCTTCTATTTATTTTGCTTGGGTAATCTATTTAAGCCAGAAAAATGGAAGCTAAAATATGTGGGAGATGGTATTATTCCAACTTTTAACTTTCTCCATGGATCAGCAAGAAGACTTGGGACTTCATTAATTTTAAAGTCTTCCTAGGAATTTTCCGCTTACAATAACTCGGAGGCTACATGTGTTCATGCTTTCGATGAAAGACTATTAATCTATATCGACTTGAAAAAAAAATTTTGGGTTCATATTTTACAAATTGGAGGTAATATTCAATTATGATTATTCTACTTGTACATTCAGGTGTATGCCATGAGTGATATAATGCAAAAGTAGCATTTTGTCGTGTACACATAAGTGTACGTGTAGCAAAGCCCATTTGACTATACATCAAGTTGGCAGCACATTGTACTTCTCTTGGAATTTCTACACTTTAATACAATTGACCTTGGTAAAACAATGCTAATGCCATGACGTGATGATGATTTCAATTTTTATTTCCATCACCACTTTTCATCCATAAAGATAAGTGTGGGTTGCTTTTTATTGGATCTTGACATGGGTTGTTGTGGTTTATTATAGTATCCTGTTTGAGCACCATTTTATTGTAAAAATGTATTTTGGAATAGTAGATTGATAGAGAATGTGTGATTAAAAAGTAAGGAAAAATTTTGAGTTTAGGTGTAATATTATTTTATTTAAGAATGTGCGGTTAAAAGAAGAGACACAATAATGTATTTTGGAAATAACGGGATCAAACAAGGTCACATTTATTGTTGCTAGTTCATTAAATATCTACTTGTGAGGAGAATGTTGAATTAATTTATTAGGTAGACACCATAAAAAAGCATGCTAAGAATTGCTGCAAATTGCCCTACTTGAGATTAAAGATTTAGATGTCGAGGTTTACAAGTGATGTTGAAAATAAGTAGCCTAATATTCACACCAAATGCTCAGCCAAATGCCAAATATCAATTATTGAAGGCGAGCTCTAGCTAGTGATTTCTTATTATCAAAGATGGGCCAATAAGTCATCGTTCCTTGAAAAAAAAACAAAGAGGTGGAATTTTGGAGTCCTTGTTCCTTGAAAAAGGAAGAGGCAAAATCTTTTTGGCGTCCTTGTTTCCTAACTTTTGTGAGATGTTTATTCCTCGTCCGTGAGATGTTTACTCTCTGCATAGCTATATACAGATTCCTTAGTTTTGCGAGATGTTTATTCCTCGTCTTGCTGGATATTTATACTTAATCTTGCCTGATGGATTCATTGGTTCTACGAGATTTTTATTCCTCACTTCACGGGATATTTATTCCCCACCACATCGATAGATTCGTTGGTTATGCAAGATGCTTATGCTTTCCTTTGCGAGATGTTTATTCTTCGTCTCGCGAGATGTTTGTTAGCCTTATCGTCAGATACATATTTTTTTGGCTTTACAAGATGACTCTTACTTGCCTTTCACTATCGTTAAGCACAACTATAAGCTGTTATCATTCTAAGCCTAGCTTATACATTTTATATAGTTTGAGAGCTATTCGCGAGATGTTTATTCTTCATCTTGTATGATGTTTATTCCCCGTCTTGTCATATATATTTCTAGGGTTTACGAGATGCTTATTCCTCATTTCTCACTATCGTCGTGCACAACTATAAGTCATCATCATTTCGAAACCATCTTATAAGTTTTCTATAATTTGAGAGAGTCATCCGAGGGATGTTTATTCTTCGTCTCACAAGATATTTATTCCTTGCCTTGCCAATAGATTTCTTAGCTTTGCAAGTTGCTTATTCCTCTTCCTTTACTATCTTGAGCACAGCTATAAGTTTTCATCATTCAGAGGTCAGCTTATAAGTCTCCGTTAGTTTGAGAGAACTATTCGTGAAATGTTTATTCTTCGCCTCAAGTGATGTTTATTCCAACATCTTTCCATATAGATTTATTGACTTTATGTGATGCTTATTTCTCGTTCCTCACTATCGTTGAGCACAGCTATAAGTCCTCATCATTGCCATGTCAGCTTATAAGTTTGCGATAGTTCGAAAGGGCCATCTGCGAGATATTTATTTCTCACCTCGCGGGATGTTTATTTTCCACCTTGCCAGATAGATTTCTTGGCTATGTGAGATGTTTATTCTTTGCCCCTCACTGTTGTTGATAACAGTATAAGACCTCATCATTCTAAGACCAGCTTATAAGTCTTTGAAAGTTTAAGACTAGCCACCAATTCGATACTTATTCATCGGTCTTCGAAATGTCTCACCAAGTGAAATGAGTGATGTCTCTATCTTCAGGAAGCTTATCTTGCCTCTGCATCGTTGCATCATAGATATGTCTATATTCAGAGAATAAATCAAACTTTTGCATCAGTTGCATCCCTGCTGCCTCATTTCTGTCATTTCAACACAAACAAAGCTGATTTTATATCTCCATTGCCATGGATGAACCATCCCCATACAAGGGATTCTTAAACGAGCTCATTCCAATCCAAGGTGTCTTACCAGTAAACTAATCACCTAAGTGTACCCACTTAGTCAAGCCTCTATTTTCCTAAGTGTATCCACTTAGTCGAGCTTCTATTCTCTTGTGTGTATCCAATTATTTTAGCCACTATTCTCTTAAGTACTCCCATTTAGTCGAGCCTCTATTCTCCAAAGAGCATCCGCTTAGTCGAGCCTTTTATTTTTCTAAGTGCACACACTTAATCGAGCCTTTATTATTCTAAGTACATCTGCTTAGTCGAGCAACTATTCTTCTAAGTGCACCCATTTAGTCGAGCCTCTATTCTCCTAAGTACACCCGCTTAGTCGAGCTTTTATTCTCCCGAGCATATCTATTTACTCGAGCCCCTATTCTCCTAAGCGCATCCGCTTAGTCGAGCATCTATTCTCCTAAGTGCACCCACTTAGTCTAGCCTCATCTACTTATATATTTAGTCTCACCTATGTATTAGCTTCATCATAGCTACTTATATTCAAAGCATCGTCCATATCCAAAAGTTCACGCATTATATGATATCCATACCTAAACTTGAGGGAAAAATTGTGATACTAGTATCCTAGGAGCATTACATTATTAATGCTAGCATATGCATTATGTTATTGCTGCCATGTACTCATGCCACATCATTGCTAATATATCATTTTCGCTACTGTCAGTACGCATGTCACTTTATTTACATTATCAATTTATTATCGACATCATGTAACTTGCTTCATACTAACAAGTTTGATTTTATCATCATTTTACTTTACTTGGATGGGTAAATGGGCCCCAATTTATTTTATATATATGAAGCGGATATATTATATTGTATTTATGGTTGGTTTAGTGCTTATTACATTATAGAGGAGATGCTGTCGAAATTTTAATGAATCATAGTGTGATATTTCAAAGGCAATTCGTAAGTCCTCATTTATTGGAACTGCTCATATTTTAGAGGCTATCTATAAGTCCTCGTATCTCAAAGGTTATATTCATCTGTTCACTACAACTCATATTTTTAGGCAATTTGTAAGTCCTCTTAGTTGGCAACTTATATTTCTAAATTCAACTCGCACATAAATGTACGACTCAAAATTGGGGGACTGTTGTTATATCTATAAATTATATGACATGCGCATGCCCGATGGGATCCCACATATTTCTACACAACATTGATTAATCAACGAGATTTGGCCTATTTAATCGAGTAACCTTGTCTTGGGTTTGGAGTTCGGTCCATTAGCCCCATTTGGCCATTTTCATTTTCTCTATATATGTCCGAGTTTATTATACACCAGAGATAATGTATTCTAACCTAGCAAAATTTCCCTATCTCGTTTGTTGCACTCACTCTATTCTTCGTCCGACCGTTGACTTTACCGTCAGAGTGCAAATCGGAGTCGGATATTTTTCTCAATCGACGGCCTTACCTCTTAACGATATGTTCTAGTGCGTAGGTGACACCTACAAAGAGGAGAGGTGGCCGGGATTCTGTTGGCCACGTGTACTCATGGATTTTGAAGTCAACAATATGTAAAGTATAATTTAGAAAATATGGTATGTAAAGTGAAAATACACCATAACATAATGAGTATTTTATAAATTCTCCTTTTTTTTAATGAGAAATAGTATATAGCATGATTATCCATCAAACTAAAGTATGACTGCATGAATGAAAAATTTTAAAAAAATGTACGAGGAGAAAATCTATAGATCTTATCCTAATCAGGATTGAATTGAAAATGTGAGACAAAATGTGTGGACACTCTATACAAACTATCATTTTAATTATTTAAAAATAAGGGCTCATTAGGTTTGTTTCATTAGTATCGAATTTCAATCATCTCATCTGAGAATTAATTGTTTTTCAATGAGAGCGAGCTAAACATTCTATATAAATCTTATCCTAATCTGGATTGAATTGAAAATGTGAGACAAAAACTGTGGACACTCTATACAAACTATAATTTTAATTATTTAAAAATCAAGGGCTCATTAGGTTTTGTTTCGTTAGTATCGAATTTCAATCATCTCATAAGAAAACTAATTGATTTTCAATGAGAGCAAGCTAAACCTTCTTTAACATTCGAGCGCATCATTTGAGGGACCCAACCCATGGACTTGAGATCGTTACTCCCCAACAATCTCTCCCTCAAAATGATGCTTTCGTGTCTCGAATTCATGATCTTAACTCTAATACTACTTTTTATGATTCAGTTTCAACCATCTCATCTGAAAGTCAATTTGTAACAAGTAATGACATGCTAAACATTTTATGATATTATCACCATCATTTGAATGACTTAATCTATGAATTTAAAGAAACGTTGTTTCTCTCCAACATTTGTTCCTAGTCTTGGATTACAACAAAATATAATTTAGGACTCCTAAGAATGTTGAAATAAATATCGAAAGTCCTAAGCACATTCAAAAATAGATTTAGACTTGAATAAGGGTTTCTAGTTGCCTTGCTAAACACTTGTGTATGGTTTCGATTAACTTCAATTAATTTAAGTTTTTCTTTTCGTATCTTCATCCTTTTATTTAGAATGTAATCGACGAGAAAATCCAATGCAGTGACCTTTTTTTCTTCAATTTTTAATTATGAAAAATAGTTTTTTATTGAGAGTTGATATTGTGCAAGGGATGAAAAATAAAAAATTTTGCTAGTAGCAACTCCTCTAATCCACTGGAAATGTTTGGTTGCAGTACCATCAAGTTTTAATTATGAAATTCTAAATACAACTTGGCGCGAATGATGTAGTCAACAAATTTCGGCTCCACTCTCGTCCACGTGATATATCTTCTACACACTTGACCAAATCGTTAGAAGTACACTGCTTTCTTCAGAGGTGGGAGAGGCGGTCGGAAGCACTCCGACAGTCAAATCATTCAATTTGTATATGTGTATTTCAATAAGGGATGGACGGAACATGTGAGCCACGTTAGTGTATGAGCATTTGGTTTAATAAGAGAACGAAAGCAAAAGCAATATTACTATTGGGGAGGTGTAAAATTGCATTATTTTCAAATAACACTAAGTATGAACTTTTATAGTAGAAGAGGAAGAGTGATTATTCTTGGATGAAAGGACTCCTTAACCTCATCCTAGGTTTAGTGGTATTTAACGTTTTGAAAAATAGACTGTGAAGCGTCTGTTTCAGAGATGTCACATCAATCAATCATATAAATATCTTGTATGGAACGACTTTTGGAATAGGTGAAGTGAGAGATGTATTCTCTCATTAAGAGGCTACTTGCCTCGGATACACTCTGTAGCAGTTTATAGTACCTCGCCTAGTATATGGAGGGTCGACCTCTACTCGTACCTCACCTGAGATGATACATCACTTCGGCTACCTTCATTATGACCTTGACTATGTTAGATATGACAGTGATGTGGAGTGTGAGCCTAATGAGAGTTGTTGGTTGACTGCTATGTGGTTGTTATTTGGAGCCTCGTCTGACGAGATGTAACACAACTTTTACTCTCACCAACTTGTAGTGACCAATTTATGTACACCCTTTCCAATGTGATGGACAATTGAGGTAGAAAGAAACTAGGAATGCTATAAAAATGAGATGCGAATAATTTTATTCACTACATTTGTAATGGGGATTAAAATCAAGATTTTAATATAAGTCAAAGTCAACAATTAATTTTAACTACAATTTCATGGGATCCACAATTTTTTATTCACCAATTCATCATTTTTTATCAAAATTTATTAAAAATCTGATTTTAATCATACTCAAACAAGGGCATATGTTATTTTAATTTGACATTTTTTTATTACAAGAAAGCAACTTCAATTTTGTTATAGTTTTGTATAAAATCATTATCTTGTTATTATTATAAAATATGTATTTTAAATAAATAGGATCCAGTTACCTTCAAATAATTGGTTTGGCTATAAATATATTTTCCAAAGCATACACATGGTTTTCTCACAAATAAATGATGTAAGGTAAAATTACTGGTACTTAGCTTCAGTCTTGATCACTTGGACAGTGCAATATCGTTTCTTAATTTGGATTTTGTTATTGTTGGACGATTGGCATATGAGAGGAAGGAATAGAATGTGAAGGCCATGTGCATAGGGGAGTGTGCACGTGGACTCTGATTGTTTTCGGCCGTCGAGTCCGCAGCAGGACACGGTAGGTGCCTTTTTATGGCTTTTGATTGGAATTTAATGCTTAAGTTGACAAATTAAATTATATTATTAAGAAATTTCCAATAATCACGTAAAGTAATTCTTTACGCTGATGTCATTTTTTTTTCCTTTCCACAAGAAGACAGATGGAAATAATTTTGTATTAATAGTCGGAAGAGATTATTCTACACTATTCTGTGAATCATCGAGTTATACAGAGAGAACTTGCTTTCTTTTAGTTGACTGTAAATAGTCAAAATCTATTAATTGAATAGGTAATAAGATGAATTCATCACCACAAGATCATGTGACCACATAACTAACCAATCATAATTACTCTATCACTCCATCGAGTATAGAGTGGATTCGTCGATAATACATCTGTTGGTGTACGCAAGTATTAACCGTCTTAATTGAACTTTGTGTCATTATTAGATAAGTACGGCACTGTATCAAACAATCAAAGACGAACAATGTGCAGTAGTAGACAATTTTAGTCCACCACATAGATCGTGGACATTACGAGTGGAATCACCACTTTCACGTGACGTATCTCTATCTATAAATAATAATATTAGACCACGATATTACATTCTGTAGTCGAATTAAACTATGCTAGAGTTATTTCTGAAGTCGCTTTGATCACCCTAGTCTACATAGGTGTCAAGAAGTTCTTGACTATCGAGTCATCCACGTATATATTATGATTCTAGTATCTACAATTACTACACAACAACCTAACTTTTTTCTCTAACCATTCAAGGAGTAATAAAAGGAGTGTACTAGTTATTTCATATAATAAATGTGTGAGTCGAGGTAGTTGAACACTAATAAATTGGGTTCTTATCTCTCTGAATCCCTTTAATGAGGCTGAATTTTTACAATCTTTCTAATAAACGTTAATTCGTTTTTTTATTTCGTTATATAAAAAAAAAAAAAAAAGTACTGATTGTTTTGAATACATTAATTCATATTATATTAATTCAATAATTTCTTTAGTTGAGAGATTTATTTAAAAAAGAGAGATTGGAACCGACTTAAATTTAGTTCTTTAACTAACAACAAGAACCAATGAGACCAGAACTATCTTATTTTCAATACTAAAATGAGTTTAATTCTCTAGTTCGATTCAAGTCAATCAATGCCAGAACAAGTTTTTTTTTTGCAGATGAAACAACTTTCCAGAATGGTCATGGACCAAACGTACTTCTCATTTATTATATTTTTCCTCAACCATGACTTAGTGCTCCTTTGGCAGGGTTTATCGAAAAATTGAAAGTGCTTTTGAATATGTTAGAATAATTTTTTGAAAGTATTTTATCTGATTGGAAGAATTTTTAGATAAAGTTGATCAATGTACATTCTTCATTAATTTTTCTATAAGAAGAGACGAAAGCAAAAAATCTTGTGATTAGTGCTATACTTAATGCATTTGGTCCCTTTGAATGATTTCAAGTCAAATGCTAATACAAAATACATCTCGTTATATGGATCCATACTTTTATATTTGAATTTAGGTTTATAATATTTCAAAACAATTGAGAGAACAAGTAATCATAAGTATTAACTTAGATATTAGAATTTGAGGTTACATTTTAAAAGTCAATCTTATTAAGAGGATTATGTCAAAGTCTTATAAATTTGTTTATGTTTTCATCTTTATTTGATGTGAGATTTTATCCCTTAACATGCTTCGCAAGATGGTGACTCGTTTGAGCAGATCAATCCTGAAATTCATGTACTCGTTTTTTAGTCTTAATCGAATTGAATTATTTGTTGGAATTTAATGAGCTCTGATACTATATTAAGATTTTGAGTTCTATCTTAGAAGATTATTCTTATTAATAGGAGCAATCAAGCCTTATAAATTGATGTATATTTTCTTCTTTATTCGATGTGGAATTTTATCTCATAATGTTACACATATTTTGTGATTATCCATGACTCCTACAGAACCATCATGCATAGAAGTGTTGTATGAAAACGAAGTTGTTATATTTGATTAACAAGAACGAAGAGAAGAAACCACCTACTTCTAGTATCTCACCGTGTAACAATTGAATACTTACCATCACATTAACAATTTCAAAATAAAATGTTTTTGGATGGATTGTGGATGGAGCGGTGGTGCTTTTGGATCAAGGATCGAAGTTTAAAGATCAATTATTCGACGTTAAAATCTGAGTAATGTTGGTGTAATTTCTCAGTGCAAAAATCGTTGGTTTGATGGATTTTATATTTAATTATGTGGCTTGAATAATTTTAGGATCTTGATCCATTTCATTAGATTATATGTTTGCATCGTTAGGTTTAAGATTAAAGATCAAACTGGTTACACTATCTGTATTTTCAGATTCTGACCTCTACTTTCCTCACTTCAAAGTGTGTACTTCGAGTTTCCTAGATAAAATTAGTGGAGTTTAAAAGCTTGACAAGATTGTGTCCGTGAAACTTGGAATCATGCCAATCGGCGAACTATAGAATTAGCTATACTTGTTTTTTTGATTTGCAACATTGTCACTCGATTTGATGTTTTCTTCTAAGTAAAATTGCACTTTCCACCATATTTCACAATATACTCGTGTTGCACCTTACTACCAACGCCACTGATATACAATCCTTTTTATTTAATATAAAAATGAATTTATTAAAATTGTATTTCGTTGTCAATAATAATATCTTGGGTCCATTCCTGAAATAAAAATCATTGTGCATTAGGCTCCGGGTATTAATATATAATAATTAATATATTTTATTGAACTTACCCATAAATAAATTAATTCAGAGCAATGTCTAATGCAACACTGAGCTAGATTTCTCTCTACTTTCTTCAATTCTACACATTTTTCAGATCTTGAGGTAAAACTGATTATTTTTCCTTCCTGTTTTCCTTTCCTTTCCTCTAGAAGGAAATGGCAGAATCAAATCCATCCAAAATGCTAACTGGAAATCAAGATTTTACTCCCAAATTCCTCCAAATAAAGCAGGATGACAAATTTTTCTTTAAGCTCTTGTCAAAGGACGCGGCCGGGGATTCATCTTTCAGAATGTCGTACTACGACGGCGCTGCCGGTTCTGTTCCATTCTCGTGGGAGTCTCAGCCGGGAACCCCGAAACACACGTTTTCAGACAGCCCTCTGCCGCCACTCACGCCACCACCTTCTTATAAATTCAGCCCTAATAATTCCATGCCGAAAAAGAATCCAAAGAACTCGAAAATCTTTTATTCCATTATTCCACGAGTTTCATCCAAGAAAATTAACATTTCGCCATCACTTTCATCTTCTTCATCGCGCTCTTCATCCTCGAATTCAGCCACTTCCACACCGATGAATTGGCCATCAAACACTCCAAAGTATTCTAAGGATAGTTCAACGTCAGCTATCCATTTCGGGCTATATGAAGGACAAGAATCCAATTCTCCAACATCAATATTGTGCTTTGGTGATAGAAATGGAAGTTCCGGCAAGGTTAGAAGGCAGTACAACCCTATGAAGAGTGTGAAGAGGGCGTTCTTGTCCATTGTTGGCCAAGCTAATTAGAGATAATTATATGTGGTGTTCATCTTGTTCGTTTTCTATATCACAAATCAAAGAAAGAAATTGAGTTAAATCAAGGTAAATTTGAACTCCAAGTGAATGAAATCCGTTCCTGTTTTAACTATTTGTTTAATTTTACTTTTTAGTGCTTCTTCGGGATAACTTAGAAAATTGTTAAAGATTTAGCCCCAATTTGGTGGGAATTAAATTTAGATTTTTAGTATATTTTGATAAAAGTTGATAAAATGTGTGACTGTAAAGTTCTGGGTTTCAGAAAATATATGGTTATACTCCCCATGTCCTAATTATATAGATTGATTTTGTTTTTCACACGGATTAAAAAATCTTATTTAATGTTATTGAATAAGCAAATTTTGCTAAAAACTTTCATAGTTTATCCTTGTTTAATTGTCAACAACTAGTAGTAAATTGGGGAACAATTAGTTATAACTAGGCAAATTAAATAAGAGTATATTAGTAAACTAATAAAACAAAACATTCTCAATAAAAAGACATGACTATATAATTGAGATAATGAAATAAGGAAAATCAGCGTATATAAATGAGACGAATGGATTAATTAACTGTTAACATTGACTTAGATTGAAACTTAGATTTTAATCAGTACCAAACAAGGGCTAATGTAATTCAGAATGAAATTACGAGGTTCGACCCAAATTATACCTGGGGGGGGGGTGAATATGTGATTATGCGAAATTAAAAATTAATTAGCAACAAGACACTATTAATCATCTCTAGATGGTTAATCAATCAAGTCAATTT